>JAQIXR010001206.1:0-14491 GCA_034700825.1 Quadroppia sp. Gr-Ori-00064
AATTGACTTCCAATGCAATTCATGCGCAAACATTTTGTGCAAATTTTACGACAATTTTTTCTTTTTCTTTTCGTTTGGATTTTTTTTTCTCTCTCTTTCAGTAACCATAAGAGAAGTGAAAATGTCTTATGAAATGAAATAAAAATATTTAATATGTGATTGAAATTTGAAATCTTTTTATATGTTTGAAAGCAAAAGAATAATAAAAAAATTTATTGAAATCTTTTTACAGCAATAGATAGAAAGACATGAAATGAGACTTATTTTTATTCACTTTTATTCTTTCAAATATTATAATCATTTTTAGGCAATAATTTCCAAATGACTGAAAATAGACTCTTTCGAGAATAGAGTCACAAAACGAATATAAGTAATAAAAAAAAATGAAAATTCAATTCAATTTTGACTTTTTTTGAAAATTTATTACAAAATCATAAAAAGAGTTTCGGTTTTAATAATACGTTTAAGAGAATAAAAAAAGTTAATCAAACTTTTTATTCAATTGAAAATATAATTTCATTTATTATTTAAAAGAGAATTTAATTAATAATAAAAATTTCAGTCTTTTATTATAAATCAATTTCAATATCAAAAAAAAAATTATATATAATTTTATGTTTAAATTAATGAATATTAGGTTTGAAAAATTGTTTTCAATATTCCGGAAGTGAACACAAATAAAAAAGTCAAACGAATTTTGCTCAAAAATATATACATTTAATGCATAAAACAATAATTAATAAAAATCAAAATCTAATTAAATTCAATCATAAAAAGTTTATTACAATATATATAATAAAAGTTTTCATAGAATATATAAAAGCCTTTTTCTCCACAAAAACCATTGCATAGAAAAACTCGATTAAATGCTTTTGAATTTTTACAACACTTGAAGGCGAGGCCACACCTGTTGTCTATTCTGGCACTTCTGGCACCTGTCTGTTCTGCGACACACGTATTTGACCCTTACTTTTATTGTCTGATATGAAGGCAAATGTTATTAATAAATGAAAATCATATTTAACATAAACTTTCTTCAGGGGTATAATAGTTATAAATAGAGTACAATATTATTCGCATTCATCAGTGAATGCATTCCGGGACAAATAAGGGATTATATTTCAATAGACATGAAAATTATAATAATTTTCACAAAAAACTTTTGGATTTTAGTTTAATATTGAAATGATTTTTTAATTTTATTAAAATATTATTAATAATGAAATAAAATATATAATCAAAATATGAGTCAAACAAAACATAGCATTAAATAAATTTATTCAAATATTGTTTACAAAACAGAAGTGAAAAATGTTTTTTGATTTGAGTATTAATTGAAATTAGTTTTCAGTATTTTGTATGAAAATATCATTTATTATAATGTTTGCCAAAAATCATTGAAGTAATAAATATCAAACAAATTTCTTTTGAAAATTGTATTCAAAAATATGATAAAAGTTTTTGTGAACTCATTTGAATTTATTTGAATTTATTAAATATCTAAACAAAAAATAGTTATTCAAAAGAAATTCATAAAATATTTTCCAATTTATTTTCACTAAAACTTTATATGAAAAATATTTTGACAATTAATTAATTGAATTAAAATCACATTTTAATTATTGACATTTCATACGAATAAATGTCAAAAACCCTTTGAATTGATTAAACCTTTTTACTATTCTTTGAATTTAATTTGAATTTTAATTTGTTGTGAAATCAATCAAAAGTTGTTCAATGAATTGAATTAATTGTGAAATATTTACAAAAAATCAAATCCTTGTGAATAAAAAAATAACAAATAATACAAAAAAGTTTGAATAGATTTTGATGGCATTCAAAAACAATTTTTGCTCTACTTTTTCAATGAATTAACAATTTTGACAAATATTTATTCATCTCAGAGGACATGAAAAGTAAATCTCTCGAAACCTACAAAATCTCATTGAAAATGTGTTGTTTGGAAATACCATTACTTATTATAAAGACATAATTCACTTGAAATTCAATTTTACAAATTTTCAAACCCTGTCACTAATTCATGACATTGTTCTCAAAGCTCTCAATGAATATAAGGCTATCTTTACTTTAAACAAGAGTTGTCATAAACACACAAAAAAAACACTTTTCTCTACAAAAAAATAACATTTTAAACATTTGTAAAATAAATACTGTTTTTAAAATAGAGTTCATTTCATAGTGAAAAACATCTCAAATGTATCTCAAATACAGTATATCCGCTTTTGTGCGAAAACACATCAATTATTTTATTTAAATCTCTGGAAAAAGACTTTTATATTCGTGTAAACACTTCTTAAGGAATAAGTCACGAAAAAAACATAGTTATTATAAGAGACACACTTTGCTGTTGTCATACTATTCCGGTCCACTTTTCTCTCTTAACATGTGTTTTGAATGTCTTGAAACCGGAATCATATAATAATGCGATTATTTTATTGTGTTTTTTACAACTTCGCGATTATTAACCAAACCTTGAAATACATTTCATATAATATAATAACTTAAATACAATTCACAAACAGTTAAAGCAATTGTTATATAATTTTATTCACGTTTTTACACTTAATTGAGCGATAATTTGAAATAGATTTTAATTTATCAAAAATAAGTTTTAGCCCAAAAATACCCGAACTTTTGTTTCAATGCCTTTTGTTTGAAACCATTGTCTCGTCTTCACTCAAATCTACTCTTATGTCTCTTCCGGTCACGAAATAAATACTTTAAGAGTAAAAATAATTTATAATTTTTTTAGTAAGAAATTAAACAATAGTTTATTTGTGCCATCAATTCGTGACAATTAATATCGTTATTGTTTTTGATTAATTGCAAATCAGTTAATGAATAAGATTTTCATATTTATAGCAAATGTTTTATTCAATTGATATGAAACAAAAGTTTGATATTTAGGTTATTTTATAACAAATCAGTTAAAACTTTTTGCATTAAAATGATTACAATTGATATCATTAATGGCTTTGAATTAATTGAATAATTATTAATATATTTATTAATAAAATTGTATTAAATTTCGAGAAAACAAACAAATAATACAATTATTTTGATCTCATATTATATTTAATTTCGATATTTAATATCAATTAAGAAAAAGTTGAGAAAATTTCGTCGAAAAGACATTTTTCTAACATATAATTCATTGTTTTTATCGACACTTAATTATTGTTATTTTTTAAACAAAATTCATTTTAATTGAAAATCATTTTCAGAGCCATCGAGCCATACGAGAGCCCAATGGCCACTGGAGGGTAGTCGTGAAAAAGTCCAAACCCATACTGGGTATCGCCATCGAGGGTGGTGTGAATGTGCCCTCACAGACACAGCCCCGCATTATCAGCATTCATGTAAGTGCAACAAAACTCAATACAGTGCTCGACAATGATATGAATGAATGAATGAATTCTTCGATGAGTTTCAAAATAACGATTAGACGACAAAACACTTTCTTTCACACACCTGTCAGGGGGTTGTTTGAGATGTTGAGTGCTTTTGATAATGATTTTGTGATCTCTATTAAAGGTCTACAAAATTCTCGTTCACAATAAGAGAGGCTTTAATTAAATACTATTTACTTTATTAACCTCTGATTTGTTGACCATATGTTTGACAAATAATATGAAAACATATAATAATTGAGAAAAATATGGATTCAATGAATTGTTTGTTATTTGTGTTATTTTCCGATCGATTAAATTCATAATTAAATAATTTCTTTTGATATGATTTTGAGATAAAATTTTGTTTATTTATACAAAAATATATACAATTTTGAGCACAAAATGTTTACATTAAAACAATTATTCAATGATTGAAACGACTTATAAAGTGCTTAAGAAAGCAATTCTTGTGTAACAACACTTCTGAACACAGTTTTGAATTGCATTTCTATATCTGTTCTCGACTTTTAATATGTATTTTTTGTTTCATATGCAGAGTTCGGGCGCCGCCATAGAGTGCGGGGATTTACATGTGGGACACATCTTAATGGAGATCGACGGCAAGAGCACAGCCAGTCAGACACACGATCAAGTGGCCCAGATGGTCGCACACGCATATTACAACACTCCACACAAAGACTTCATTGAGTTTCTCGTGAGAGAGAAGTCTAGAAATGAGTTTGATTTAAGAAGATCTTCATTCATGTTATTGAATAACAGCTTTGAGTAAAACAAAACATAAACCAAACAAAAAATTCAAACACTTTTCGAGAATAAATGCCACAAAAAATTAACTTTTGTTGAAAAAAATCTATTGATTTATGAAAAATATATTAATAATCACTGAAACAAATATCTCTTAATAACACATATCAACCAAAAGACCAAACATTATCCGAATCTCTTATCTATTGATATTGTGAGCGAAACAAAAGTCAAACTCTTTTTTGTATTAATGATATTATTTATATATTTTTTCCAATTTTAATACATATAATAAATGTGATTATAATTGTAATTATAAAAACAAGTCCTCTTTTAAAGACAATCCAAATATTATATAAAATTCTTAATAATTCAATAATTGTTTCAATTCTTCAATGAATACGTTTCTAATCATCGATAAAATGTATTATAAAATAAAATATAATTATATATATAATTATTATTATTATAAGTGAACAACGATTCATATGTTATAACAATCAAACAATTTTTCAATTTATTAATTATTATGACTTAAATGTTATGTCAATTTTCTACTCAAAAATCCAGTAATTGTTAACAAATTTTGTTATTTTTATTGAACGTTGTTTTTCAACTGTTTTTTAATTTTCAACAAAAAAAAATGTTTTAAAAGAATAATTAATTTTATTTAATGTGTTTATGAGATAAAAGAGTAATAATAGTTTTAAAAATAATTATTATGTAATAAAAATGAATAATATATTTATAATAATTACAAAATTCTTATTATAATAATGTGATAATAATTATTATATAAATTTTCACTCATTTTATTTGTGAATTTATTTGTCAATTAGTCTATCGTTTCTTATATTAATATAATATAAAAATATTAATATTATGAACAAAAACAATAAATTTCAGTAAATGTGCCAAAAATAAGAATAAATATATATTTAATACAATTATGTTTTTGTTTTTTATTCTTCAATTAGTAAATTGAATTTCAAACTGAATTCTCTATAGAAATAAATATGAGAAAAATATGCCTTAAATTCAATGTGAATATTAATAATGGACTCAATTTTGATTATATTCTCAGTCATACGAGAATTGTAATAATCATTCACTTTGTGTGGCAATGATTTCAATGATTTGAGACATACTTTTTCACATGATATCAATGTCAATATTATTGGAAAATTTTTCTATAAAATAATGATTAGTAATCAATGATTAAAAACGTATCCGTTTTTGACATTTAGACCATTGTTTTGAATGAATCAAAACTGTTATATAAACACAATTATCTTAACAATGAATAACACAATTCATGATATGATTTGTCTGTTTATTATCATTGCATTGAATTTGAGAATAAATTTTAAAAATAATTATTTATAAACCGATAATAACTTCATTCATGACATTACATAAGGCTATTACAAAACACTTTTCATTTCATATATAAAATAAACGAATATTTAATTAATTTTTTCAATTAATTCTTTAAATATCAAAAAAGAATTTCCTCAAATGCCAGTGAAGGCCAGGAATCCAAGTGCTTCACACATCCCGTTCGACAGTTTAATTCATTGATATTAATTGAACTGAATTTCATTGCAAGTCTTAAGCGATAAAAAGCACTTTCAATGGTATTAACAGTAAGTGAAGTATTAAATGACAAAATTATTTGTCAAGCGATTCGTGTGAATAGAGAACACGTATATATATATGGATTATAAATATAGTTATATATTATTATTCACTGATAATAGTGTTTGAATAGTTGTCATTGTTTGTCATGTAATGCAATAGACGTTTACAGTATATCTCCGGCAACGCTATCGCTATAAAAATTCAGTCATGTATTACATATTGAATGACATAAACTATTTTCTCACTTTATATGCCAATGAAAACCAAAGATCACATAATTAATCATTGGATGCCTTTCCGTCGATTACAATGAATTTCAGTCATTGATAGCATAAATAGTTTTACAAATCTTTATATCATTTTTTTCAAACACTTTTTCAAATATCTTCAGTGTTTGTGAAAAAAATTGTTTAGTCATTAATTTCTAGTGAATTATTATTATTATATTTGTTGAACAAAATGATGAAAACGAAAAAAATCGATGAATTCGGTGGACAGACGGGAAATGATGAACAGACAGAGGATGTTGTGGTCACCGAAGAGAAGATTGTGGGCGAAGACGGCGTCGAAAGGACTATCATAAAGAAGACAACCACAAGACGTTCGGTGCAGACCCAGAATGTGACCCAAGGGGCCAGAGTTACCACTGTTAAGAGGAGTGTCTTCTCTAGTGATGGCAAACAAATCACAGAAGACTCGCAAAGAATTTTTGTCGACAACGAGACAATAACGCCAATTGAGGGCAGGAAGTCTAGATCGGTGTCGACCTCATCGTCGTCTTCATCTGATGACGGTTTGGCACAAAAGTTCAAATCGTTATTAAATTTTGGAAAATCAAAAGATAAGAAAAAAGGAGACAAAAAGCAAACGGCTATAAAGAATATCTCCGAACCGTCATCGCCCACAAAGACCAGTAACGGCGACCTATCCTCTAAGCCCACGGATGACGACAAAGAGTTCGCTGAGGATTGTCTTCATTGGCACAACTATTATCGTGAGAAACATGGCGTAAAGCCATTAAAACTATCGAAAAAAGTATTTCAAATCTTATTAACAAAAATTACAAAAAAATATAATATATTTTCATTTCATCAATAGCTCAACGAATATGCAAAGGAATGGGCGATTCAAATAGCAAAGAGAGACAGTTTAGAGCACAGACCACATAATACATACGGAGAGAACATTTTCATGAAGTGGTCAACGGATCCTAATTTCAAAATCGCCGGTACTTTTCATAACTTATTGTTACAAATAATTTGTTAAATAAAATGATGTGAATTTATAGGCAGAGATCCGGTGGACAACTGGTATGAGGAGATCAAGGACCACAAGTTCGGCAAAGAGCCCACGTCATTAGCATCTGGTATTAGGAGTTGATATTTGCTTAAGAATTAGTGACGAAAAATATGTACAAAAAAAGCTAATCATTCGTTTGAAGAGCTTTTCTTATCATTAATTTTGTTGCGATAAATGAATAACAGTTTAATAACTAAATTCATTTACAGGTCATTTCACACAAATTGTATGGAAAGGTAGTGAGGAGTTTGGTGTGGCGAAGGCCCGCACCTCTACGGGAAAGATATTAGTGGTGGCCAACTATAGTCCGGCGGGCAATATCCTTGGTGACTTTAAAGATAATGTTCCCGAAGCCAAACACTAACCAAATAATTGATTCAAATCAATAATAACTTTGAAAATCACATCAAAAGTTAACCGAATTTTTTTTGTTTTTTTTTATTTCTTTTGAAATAAAATTCATTGTTTTTATTGTTTTATTGAATAAAATAAAATAAATTATAAGAAATCTTTTGTTATAAATTATTTTTACAAAACGTCTTTATTATCGCTAATAAAAATTTATGAGTAATTGATAATAAAAAATAATTCTCTCAAAGAGTAGAATCGGATATTAGTTTATGTTTATTTCAGAGGATATTTATAATCAGATTTTATTAAATATAATTTCGATAACTATTTTCAAAACAAACTTATGTGTCGTTTATATAATACAATCAAATAAAACTAAAGTAAAATTAGTTCAAAATCTGTTGCTCTATATTTATAGAGATTTTTATAAAAAAAAATAAAAATATAAAACATTGCAATCAATGACTGAAATGAAATTTATGTAATTATTTATTAATAATTTAATGAATTATTAAATAAAATTATTAATGAATTTTTTTTGTTATAAAATTCCAGAATATATTTCAGAATATAATTCATTGCATGTTTAGAGTCCTTTGTGTGTCAGATACCGGTTCAGTCTTTCCGGGCCAGTAGTGAGCGCTGGCCTCACCCGAACACGAAGAAGAGCACTTCCCCTGAATCACATAATTAGCTGATACTGACTGAAGTTGTGACACGCCATCCCTTTCCTCGCATGAACCGTTTGACACAACCATCAGATTCTGTAAAAATATGGCCGATTCGTCACATTCGCCCCCTATTATTGACCCCATCCTTATGTAGTGTTCGGAACCTTTTTAAACACAAATTATTTAAGGCTTTAATAAAATATTTGATACCATTGTTGTCGAGAAGAGCATAGAATCCATTGGAGTTGAGAGGTATATACCGGCCCTTTTTGAGCCCATACACCATTTCATCGCGTTTTCTAATCTTAAATGAGTTGCATTGGTTTGGCTCCATTTGGCCCTCATATGACCGAACGATTGTATCAAAATATGAGTCGCCGTCACATTCATACAGACCCCGACCCAAAACGCTCTGTGTATTGAAGGCGTTGTCATCTAAAAAACAGAGGAATCAAAAGAAATGTCTATTAAAAGCCAATTTATATGACAGTCAATGGCATACACGACGGCTCTCTATAGCGATTGGATTGACATAAAAATAAGTAAAACATTGAAAACAAAATAATTAATGACTTTTGAAACATTGTATAAATAAAAGAGACTTCAAATACAAAACGAAAAATATTTATTTAACATTAAAATGATTTGATTAAAAAATATATGAATTCAAAGCATATGTGGATTAAGTTTATTGTGTTGTGAACTATAAAACACATTCAAAATAATTACTATTATTTTGCTTTACTTTATATTAAATTAATTATATAATTGTTTTCATATATAAAAATTTTTTATTAAATTTATTGTGTGATTGAAAATCAGTGAAAGTTTGAAACATTTATCGCACTAATGATAATCACATAATTTTTTACAAAATTTAAATTATTTTTGATTTAAATTTTAATTTGAATTATAAACGAAAAAATAATTCGTTTGTATTTTGATCACTGAATACAATAAAGAATATTTTAAAACAATTTCAATGAAAACAATATTTATTGAAAGTGTTAATAGTGTTCAGCCATTATAAGTACGATAACCCCTGACCACCCGACGAAGGGATGTGACCGCTGGCCAACACCCGTCTCATCGTTGTATTGTTCCCAAACAAATCCAGTTCTTTGGTATTCATTTAACATGTTTTCCATTAAATTATTTCTCAAAACATTATATATTTTTTGGGCCTTTTGCTGATAAGGACCCGGAATAGAGGCGTAATGTCGAAGACCTTTGAGTACCAGGTAATTGACATTGATCCAAATCGGTCCTCTCCAATATGGCGGCTCTTCTTCGCGATTGTACTTATTGTAATAAAAGCTTGTTTTCGATATCGATCGCAATCCAAATGAAGACATCATTTGAGAAGTGTCTTCAATAGTGTCCAAAACATAACCCAATTTAGTATTGTTTGCGTCAATCAAACCAAACATTAGAGGAAAGAGATTATTATAACCCAATTGATCGCATGTCAACTGATATTTGGGTTCTGTCCACACCTTTCTTATAAGCCCCTCTTTCGGGTCTTTGACGAGAGAGACATTAGTCGAGTGAAGACCATAATCACAATAAGCCTTATGCTCTTCAGACCAGTGCTGAACATCCAGTAGTTGGTTGTCTGACAACAGTTTTGCCGTTTCTTCGTATTTGACTTTTTCTGTCAAATCTTTGACCACTTCTGAAATTCTGGACATTATATCCGCGGCCAAAGCTATCCAACACCTGAGGTCTAAGTGATATTCAGAGTCTGTCGGATGTGTTGCTCGCGGAAAGTCATCCAAACCCGACGTCACTGTATCCGGATTTAACTGCTTGTTATCCAAATCAGTGTCTCTTCCTCTCCACCTATAGGTGCCTCTAATCTCTCCAACTTGTGATGAATTATACCATTGAAACCATGTCTTTAGTCGAGGATAAATGTCTTTGAGATAATTGACATCAATTTTGTTATTATTGAGAAGAGAGTCAATGGTTAATAGAAATGAAGGGGGATTTGCGTTGTCGTCAATCTGTGTGTTAACCCAACCAAATTTGGCCACCCCTTCATCGCCAAGTGTTATCTCTCTTGGAATCCAACCCTTAATATTCATGATATTAAACCACGACTTCATTATCGTTAGAGTCAGTGAACTATTCCAGCGTTGAATAAGAAGATTATGAAAGCCTTCGTCCCATAGGAACGGACGCGGAAATATTGGACGGGAAGGTATGGCTGAGAGCATCTGTAGTGGACCATATGTTGTGGCATTCGTCATCCCGGGTGATATTACTGATAGATTTCCATTCGTGAAAATAATACTTCCAATCATTTCACTCAATACTGACTGTGCGAATGAGACCTGACTTTCATTGAAACCCTTTTCTCTTAAACTGAATTTCATTTCAAATTCTTTGTCAAAACTTTTTATCCTTTTCTGCAATTCTTGTTCAAAATCTTCAATATTGTTATTATTATTTAATTCGTGTTTTGAATTGAAATCAATTTTGACTTTTGATTGACTTTTGATAACCACTTGAAGTGCTATAAGACGTGAATTGTTTGGAGTTTTTGTGTTTTTTAAGGCAAATATTTTTGTTGAATTGACTTTCACTTCATGTAAATTGTGTTTCAAGGTTTTGATGATATCCACGACAGACGACTCACTGTCCAGATATCCAGTATATAAGAGGTTCTCGTCATCTGAAGAAATATCTATTGAAAAGTTTGCGTTATATTCGTTAAAGCCATTGATTTGAAGACCACTTGAATTAAAGTTTGAAATTTTCAAGAAATCATTTGATCTTTCGATTGAAGTGTAGATAATTAGTGAAAGGCTTTCGTCTTCAGTTTGGATGTGATCAATACTATCAGTAGATATCAATGCCTTCCATTCATTGGGTGAATATTTCAGAAAACTTGTGTCCAGTTTATAATTATTGTCAACAATTGTCTGAAACCCAAAGTCTTGAAAATTATGTGATTTCCAGCCATAGGTGACGTTGTCGTTGATGTCACACCAGTGTCTCATTTGAAGCGATTCCACATCTTTTGCACTGTTTGTGAACCAAATCAGACCCACAACCGGAGAGTCGGGAGAAGTGGATTTGAAACCAAAATATTCATATCCTCGAAATGTTCCCCAAGTATTGAATGGAAGAATCGGTTCCGTATGGAAGTGATCGAATGGGATGTTCACATCAGTGGCATTGGCCGAACAGACTGTCCAACAGATGATTGAATTGAATAAAGTGATTAAAATATTCATATTTAATGATATTTTTTAAACACTTTTTAAATGACAAATAAATGTCATTCAATATTATATTAAAATTTTATGTTCTCTTAAATACTCTTAAATGTTATACAAGAACTCAAACAATGGTTTGTTTTAAAAGATAAAGTGAAAGGAACGGGATATAAGTGTTCTAAAAGTACGTTGATAACAAAGTTCAAAATATTTACGATTAAAACACATATAAAGAAAATAAAATGATTTGATATTTAAAAAATTAATGCAATTATTCTTTGAGATAAAAAAACACTTCATTTCATAGATATATCAATAGTTGGAATTCATATCAAATATATCACAATCTCTACTCTTATTAAAGAATATTCAATGATATAAATATGGTTTCAATTGTCATAAGTCTATCGATAGTATATTTTCTGTTATTTTTGAAAAGTTTTTAAGAAAAATGATTTCAAAATTAGTTTTGATTTTATTTGTAGTTAAAGTCAATTGTTTTCAAACCGAATGGGAATTAAATCAATTCAATGGTTTGTCACAAAATATTCAATACTATGACAACATTCCAGACTTTAAGACATCCGAAGAAGTTATCGATGATATGAGAACTAAGACCAAAGAGTGGATGAATGTCAACACAGTTCCAGGAGTTGTCTTTGGGCTTAGTGTTAAGGGAAAGACTGTATGGACTGAAGGTTTTGGTTATACAGACATTGAAAACAATGTAAAGACTGATAAGAACTCTGTTTGGCGTTTGGCTTCAATTAGCAAACCATTGACAGCGGCACTGATCGGGACACTAATGGACAGGCAGTTAATTGATTTGAATGAGTCTATATATCATTATTTACCGAAAGATTTCTTTCCGAAGAAATCATTTAATGAAAAACCAGTTGACATAACTGTAAGACAATTGTTGTCACATTTGGGAGGACTTCATATGACACAAATGTTCGTCGATTTCTCAAAAGTATTCAAACCCTCAAATGTGAGCCAAACCATTGAATCGCTGAAGAATGAAAACCTTCTTTCAAATCCCGGAACAGAATTCAGTTATTCTAATTATGGCTATCAAATGCTCGGAGCTATCATTGAATCAGTTCTGAAGAATAGCTTTCAAAATGAGATTCAATTATTGTTTGAAAAATTGGGAATGAATTCAACGTTTGCTGACATTAGGGGAAAGATTGTGAAGAATAGGAGTAGATATTATCACTTCAACGACTACATAACACCCGGACCACTTCAGAACTGTGATATATACGATGATTTATGGGTATATGAGGGTTGGTGGCCATCGGGAGGAATGGTATCAACTGCCGGCGATTTGTTGACATTCGGAAACGCAATGATTTCCTCATTTAAGGGGAAAAATGAAAGTAATATTCAATTAGTTTTTATAACATTTACTTATATTTGACTCTATTTCAAAGACTTCTTGAGTGAGACAACGGTTGATGAGTTGTGGAAACCGGAGACCATTGGTGTGATTAAGGCCACGCCCCTCAACGACAATGAGTATGGTCAGTTGTCTCTCACTCTTCATTATATCAGATATTTGTTAACAATTATTATCTAATCAGCGAAGGGATGGTTTATAACACGAATCCCCGATTCAAACCCTTTCCCATATAAGAAGTTCATATGGCATTCAGGGGGTCTATTGGGAACGTCAACCATGCTGATTCTATTCCCTGAGCAGGAGGTGGTCGGTGTGGCCTTTGCGAACAGAGGGTATTCCGGAGGACTGGATCAATTGATATTATATTTGGCACAAAATTATTATAAATTCATTAAATAAAGTATAATTTGTTTCTCAAATGACATCAACTCTAATCACTTTGATTTCACTCACGAGTGACTCAATTGAGTTAAAAGTTTAAAGTTTGTTAAACACAATTGTCTTCATTAACACAATTGAAGTCACAATTGTTTTTAGTTTTTAGGAGTTATAGATATAATGAGAAAATAAAGTTCAAAATATTTAAGATTAAAACAAATATAAAAAAATAAAAGGTTTTGATATTTTAAAAATTAATGCAATTATTCGTTGAGATAAAAAACACTTCATTTCATAGATATATCAATAGTTGGAATTCATATCAAATATATCACAATCTCTACTCTTATTAAAGAATATTCAATGATATAAATATGGTTTCAATTGTCATAAGTCTATCGATAGTATATTTTCTGTTATTTTTGAAAAGTTTTTAAGAAAAATGATTTCAAAATTAGTTTTGATTTTATTTGTAGTTAAAGTCAATTGTTTTCAAACCGAATGGGAATTAAAACAATTCAATGGTTTGGCACAAAATATTCAATACTATGACAACATTCCAGACTTTAAGACATCCGAAGAAGTTATCGATGATATAAGAAATAAGACCAAAGAGTGGATGAATGTCAACACAGTTCCAGGAGTTGTCTTTGGGCTTAGTGTTAAGGGGAAGACTGTATGGACTGAAGGTTTTGGTTATACAGACATTGAAAACAATGTAAAGACTGATAAGAACTCTGTTTGGCGTTTGGCTTCAATTAGCAAACCATTGACAGCGGCACTGATCGGGACACTTATGGACAGGCAGTTAATTGATTTGAATGAGTCTATATATCATTATTTACCGAAAGATTTTTTCCCGAAAAAAACATTTGATGAAAAACCAGTTGACATAACTGTAAGACAATTGTTGTCACATATGGGAGGACTTCATACCACACAAGTGTTCGAGGATTTCTCAAAAGTAGTCAAAGCCTCAAATGTGAGCCAATCCATTGAACCCTTGAAGAATGAAAACCTTCTTTTTATACCCGGAACAAAATTCAGTTATTCTAATTATGGCTTCCAATTGATTGGCGCTATTATTGAATCAGTTCTGAAGAATAGCTTTCAAAATGAGATTCAATTAATGTTTGAAAAATTGGGAATGAATTCAACGTCAGCTGAAATCAGGGGAGAAATAGTGAAAAACAGACCGAGATATTATCAATTGCGTGATTTTGATTCCGGGCCACTCGAAAACTCTGATGTATACGACGAGTTATACTTAGTGTTAGGCAAAATATAGTTTTATTTTTTATCGAAATTTCGTATGTTTTATATAGTTTTATAAATCGTTTGACG
>JAQIXR010001207.1:0-14489 GCA_034700825.1 Quadroppia sp. Gr-Ori-00064
TTCAAACATTTTGAAAAGTTTTCAAACATTTTGAAAAGTTTTCAAACATTTTGAAAAGTTTTCAAACATTTTGAAAAGTTTTCAAACATTTTGAAAAACTTTTAAACATTTCAAAAATGTTTTTTCTCTATCCATACAAATATTTGCACAAATTATCGCTAATATATTATCACAAAAAGGGTGCAGGGTGGCTTTACGTAAACAGGATTAAGGATTTCATAAGACATTATGTTATCAATCGATCAAAAAAATAATTGATTAATGAATGGGTTTTTCGTGAGAAAAAGACATTTGTTAACAGTTTATAAAAAAAACCAAAAAAATATTTTATTAAAAAATTATTTTTCTTTGAATTATAAATAACAAAAAATGTCATTAAAATTATTTCTAATCACAACTCTATTGCCGATCGTCTTCGGCCTCAACGGCCGACAACTCATTGAATACGCTGTCAAACAATACTCACAACTGAATCACACCTTAAGTACAGGCGTTGATTACCCGAGCGATGGCTTTCTCACTGATAATTGGAGTAAAGTAGAATCTGGAACATCTAATCGCACATTATTATCAATGCTATCAAGGTTATTTGTTTGAAAATAAAAGTGTATATAAATTCACTGTCTCTAAGGGTTTAATTGTTTAAAGAAATTATTTTTTTTCAAGAATTTAATTGAAAACAAAATACAAGAGAAAATGATTGCCTGTGAGTATTGAACGCAAATACAGTCCACGACCTTTACAATCAACATCTTTTGGAGGATAAATGTGTGCTATTATAGGGTATAGCTTGACTAGTGATGATAGTATCAAGGTCAGTCGATATAGTAGAGGGCCAGGTAGTGATAATAGAGGTCGTGAACTGTATTTTTTATACACAAAAATAACAAAAATATTTATCATTCATATAATGCTAGTGTATATCATACTCGCGCTCGTATTGCCGTTGTGTGCACGTGGCGAAACACACTGTCCCAATGCCACCTTGCTCAGTCCATGCACGTGCGCAAAATACTTCGTTGGGACCGAGATCTATTGTGGCGGCACTGACACCATGGACTTAGTGGCAGTGTTTGCTAAGCTATCCCATGGCTTACCTGAGAATGAAAAGCATTTCTTTGAATTCCGTTTGAATAATACGGCTATAAATGAGCTGAAAAGCGAAACGTTTAGTGATATTACATTTGATAACATTGTTATCGAAAGTGCACTCAATTTACAGCGAATCGATGCGAACGCATTCGCGTCGGCAAACCATATGGTGACAAAAACAGTAGATATTCACCAGAATCCCAGATTGAGTCAATCGGCGGACAATTCACTATACAAAGCGTTGTCGAAATTTGTCGCAATATCACGAATTCAATTACAAGACAACAATATCACTGAAATACCCGACAATGCATTCGATGGTTCACTGAAACACTTGACGACCCTGTGGTTGACGGGTCCGTCGATCGCAACCCTGGGCTCAAATGCCTTTCAAGGGCTCCAGAGTCTAACAACGCTAGTGATGAGCAACACATCCATAGCCTCTGTGCCAGAAAATGGGCTTCATTTTAAACATGCGACAAATGCTACGCTATTTCTCAGTCTGTCAGACAATCGCAATATAAATAGCGATAGTTTTGCCGAAAAATCTCTGACAGCTATCGATAGAGCCGTGAATATATACTTTGGTAATCAGTTTACCCCAAAAGAGATTACATATATTTCTGAGAAAATATTTCACCCCTTTTTCGCCCTCAACTCAAACAACACAATCGATTTGGTGTTTCAACTGTTTGATTGTGACGACTGTCGCAGCTATTGGCTGACAAAGTATCCTGAGCTCATTAATACACAGGTGTTGCGCTTGACCTGCGCTAATGGCAAACAATTCAACGATGAGACAAACTTTGCTAAATGTAAATGAGATGAAGAACTTATTTAATTGAATAAAGTTATATAAAATAAAAAATTATTTTTATTATTATTATATTTTTTATGTGAAGAAAAAATAATTATAAAAATGCATTTGAAAAATAATTTTTGCGATACAGTTATGCAAAAAAAGAGCGTTAATTAATAATAGCAAAAAATAAATAAATATTTTAATTATTAAATAGATATACCCTTCAAAATAAAACGTTTTACCCATCTCTTCGCCATATGATCACCGCCTGATTTTTCGGGCGCACCTCATCATTATTTGTCTCAAAATTTATGTAGGTATTGGAGCCAAACCATCCAGCTATTACTAACCATTTACTCGTACTGCCGGGATTTAAATCAGCATGCCAATTTTCGCCACCATGCTTATTGACATATGAGTTGACCCTGAATATGCGCGGCGAGGAGCTACCCTGAGTGGCGCCAAAGTGTGCGGATGCTCCGCCTACCACACGAAAAAATAGCCCTGCATATTGAGCACTGATATCTGTCCATTTATAGACTCGCCAAATATCGTGCGGTGCTCTTTGACCAGAGAGTTGTGCATAGATATATCCCACGGGAATCGCTTCCACAATTGGGACACTGGATTTCTCATCAAGTTTCTTTATTTGTTTATCAATTTGACCAAGGCGATTCTCGCATTTGGCTTGCCTCGATTCAAAGAGTGTATCATTTAACTCAATGGATGACAAATGTTCCAAGTTAGTTTTTTGCACTCTATCATGTTGATCAATTTTATCTTTAATTGATCCTTGTACAGATTCTAATGCGAGCATTCTTGATTCGAAATTTTGTTGCTTACTTTCTAGCGCTGTTAATCTAGTAGTAACGGAGAGATAATCTTTCATTAATTCAGCATGCTTACCAATCAGTGTAGCATGATTATTTCTCAATAATTGCATTTCATTAACAAGTACACTTATATCTTGTTTCTTCATAGCGTCATTTATTACATGAATACCATCTCGAGTTTCTAGCCGAAAGTCATATAATTGTGCTTGCACATCACTGAGCGTGGCCAGTTGGAACTTTTGGCATATAAAGTATAGCCGCTTATGGCAGTTGACATTCTCCCATCTGCCACGTGCTGTGCCCTCAGCGCTCATCATCAAGCAATTGTTTTCGGAAATGTTGCCTGGATAATTTTGATTCCAATTCGTGTATTTAACTGTAGAATTATCGCCACTCCATAGAAAAACACCACCATTATCAACAAAGGACCTTGCGCCTATCCACACGTCATCATAGACACGACGATCTTTGCTATTGTAGAGTTGGTTCGCAATGAACTCTTGTTCGTCGCGCGACTTAATCTCCGCTAGTCTACTCTTTTGATTTGTATCAAGGCCATTGCAGAAACTCTCCGCACTATCATAGCTGATTCGACTCTTGGCCGTTTCGTCGTAGTATGCGAAACATTTCTCATTTTTAAATGGTATCCATGGTAATGGTCCGCAGGGGGTGGTCTTATTCAAGGTGATAGCTAAAGAAATAACATGTTTTAATATGAAAAATATTCTGTGATTCACACTCACTATTAAGAAATTTGTTGTACTTGTTAATGAGTCGATGAGCTTGCTCATAGTTGTGTTCATCGTTGCTTATTGAGCTAGTTAACGGATCGAGATCATTGGCAAAGCCATTTTGGCGAATGTGCTCGCTATGGATAAAAACAAATTTGGAATAATTATTTGTTGTAGATATAATAACTTGAATTACCCTGATATGTAACTAGCGCACTTTACGAAAATAATTGCCACAACTATTGTTGAGATATACTTAATATGAGCCATCAGTTTGTGAGTTATTGGCGATATTTTTGTTAATAAATTTGCAAAACAAACATATTTTTCAAACAAAATTGTTTTCATTTACTTTTAATTAACATAAAATATATGTGTAATAATTAGCTACACTTTATGTAAAATATACCGTATGTCCACTTTATTACTTGGCAGAAGGGGGATATATCATTTGCTCGAAATCATTTGCTCGAAATTCATTTTCTCAAAAAGACATGTTTAACAAATATTAAATATTATTAGCTATAAAGATATTAATAGAAATTGATAGAAAAAGCGTTTAATTGACGATTCTTACCTAAATAATATTCTCAGCACATACCTAGTTAAAAAAAATGAGAATTTTAGAAAATATTCTTAATATCCTATCAATTCTCATTAATATTTATATATCTAAAAAATTTTATGTTTATTTAACATATTTTCTCGAACATATGATTTCGAGCACATGATTTCAAGCAAATGAATTTCAAGCAATTGACGTTCGAACAAATGAGTTTCGAGCAAAATATATTCGAGCAAATGTATTTCGAGCAATTAACGTTCGAGCAAATCAGTTTTGAGCAAATGATTTCGAGCAAATGATATATCCCCCTTCTGCCAAGTAATAAAGTGGACAAACTGTACATGTATTTGATCAATATTGTTGATGTTTATTCCGCTCTCTCTATTAATTTTATTATGATTCATAGCACAGATTTTTTTTATGCTAATTTAGCTATAATTAAAACTTTTATTTTTGTTTTCAAACATTTCAAAAAGTTTTTAAACATTTCAAAAAGTTTTTAAACATTTCAAAAAGTTTTCAAACGTTTTAAAAATGTTTTTTTTCTATCCATACAAATGTTTTCACAAATTATCGCTAATATATTATCACAAAAAGGGTGCAGGGTGGCTTTACGTAATAAACAGGATTAAGGACTTCATAAGACATAATGTTATCAAAATATCGAAAAAATAATTGATTAATGAATGGGTTTTTGGTGAGAAAAAGACATTTGTTAACAGTTTATAAAACTGTTGAAAAAACATATAAAAATTACATAAAAACACATAAAAAAAATTATTTTCATTTAAATTATTAATAACAAAAAATGTCATTAAAATTATTTATTATCACAACTCTATTGCCGATCGTCTTCGGCCTCAACGGTCGACAACTCATTGAATACGCTGTCAAACAATACTCACAACTGAATCACACCTTAAGGACAGGCGTTGAGTACCCGAACGATGGCTTTCTCACTGACGACACGTGGATATCTACACCGGGAACCGACCAGAACTGGACAGCCGGCTTCTACCCGGGTGTTCTATGGAATCTATACAACTACACAAACGATGATATGTGGAAGCAGTTGGCCATTGAGGCCACCGAAGGTGTGGCCGAACACCAGTTCCGCAACGACTCGCATGACATCGGCTTTATAATCATGTGCTCCTATGGAAAGGGTTATGAATTGACCAACAATTCTGACTATATTGATGTGATTGTGAATTCCGCGCATAGTTTAGCCAAAAGATTCAATCGTAAGATTCAAACGAATGTTACAGTGATTTCCAATCTTTAAACACTTTTTCCAACTAAATAATCACTTTTAATATCTCAATAATCACTCGTCAATGCATTCATTACTTATTGCTTACCTTTTATTGAGATATAAAAAGTGATTATAGAGTTGGAAAAAGTGTTTTATAGCCCGGAAATCACTGTAAATATGAAATGAAATTAATTGTTAATCCAATGCTAAAGCGATCGTTGGCTGCACTAAGTCTTGGGGTCCGATAGAAAGCGAAAAATTTTTGGTAATCGTCGACAATATGATGAATTTGGAGCTCCTGTTCAAAGGGTATGAATTGTCGGGCAATAAAACCCTATACGATATGGCTGTCAGTCATGCGAACCGAACCCTCAAAGAGCACGTGCGCGAAGACTACAGCAGTTACCATATCGTCGAGTTTAACCACACGACGGGTGCCGTGAATCGTCGCCGTCAGGGCCAGGGCTATAATGTTAACTCAACTTGGTCTCGAGGACAGGCATGGCTGGTCAACGGCTTCACCACTGCCTACAAGTATACAAAGTCGGAGCACTTCTTAGAAGGGGCGCAACGACTGGCCAACTATTACGTCGAGCACCTGCCCGAGGATGGCATAGCGCACTGGGACTTCAACGTGCCTCAGCACAAGCACCCATACATACCACGTGACACGTCGTCGGCAGCCATCGCCGCGTCGGCCCTTTTCGAGCTGTTCGGACACACGAAAAACGAGACATATTTGGAAAGTGCGAAACATATCATGAAGTCGTTGTCGTCAGTGAAATACAGAGCTAATGGAAAGGCCGTCTATAAACTGCCGGCGCTTTTGGCCAATTCGACGATCAGGGGACGAATGCAAAGCCCGACAAATCAGATTTGGCGCTCATTTATGCCGACTATTATTTTATTAATGCTTTCAAATATATTCTGTAACTATTTTGTTACGTTCGGATTAAGCGTATCGACGTATTCACGTACAGAATAAACAAAATTTAACTTTGGTTTTAGAATTGAACCAAAAACTTATTTCGACACTTATTTCAATTGCTATTCAATATTGAAATTTTTCACACAATAAATGATGATTTTAATTACCCCTTTTTTGTGTCCGACCAAGGGTGTTTTTAATTTCGTTTCAAATCATGGTATAATTATTTCTATGGTATATAAATGTAGGCAAAATTGAATGTAAAAAAATAATTTGATTTTTATAATAGTTTTTAATTACAGACAAAAATGAATAACAATTTTTAGATACCGTAAAGAATTCGACCATATTTTGTATGTAGTCTTCAGTTTGAAGAACACGAGATCACGTGTGCATAAATGGTAGACACATACCTATAATTACCTGGAAGTGCTTATTTAAAAAACTAACCTTGATCACAGTTAACATGATAAGCGTAATAAAAATAAAAGTTCATTTTGTATAACAAAAAACATGTGCAGTTATAATGAATTCTGCATTTGTTTTCACTTCGAGTAGACGTTCAACTGTTATCAGGGTATCGATTACGGTTACCGCAGATGACTGTCCCTGATATTTGGCCATACATTCAATGAAAGTAAATTTTTAGTAATTCTGAGAAAAAATAATCGTTATATTCATTGATATGATTGTGATATGACTTAGAGTTCTATTTATTCGTCAAATGCAGTGAAGGGCACTTTAGGCCTCTTGAGGACTACTATTGAAATCATAATTCATAAACATTTTTAAACATTCACAACAAACGTAACATATTATCAAAGAGAAGGAATTTAACAAAAATATAAAATTATGAAAAAATGTATACAAAAAAGAGTTGATTGACAAACAAACAGCTTTTTGTGTGACAGACAACCACCTGAGAAAGGGGTATATTAATCATTTTATTTTAATCTCCCCTTTCAGATGTCCTTCAAATGAATTCAATTATCATTCACTTATTTAATGCTTTTTATTTGAAAATATTTTTAGATATAATTTATTTTCTAAGAATATATTTCTCATTCAAGGCTTAAAACAACGAAAAAAAATGATTTCATTTTTGATATAAAAAATCAATTATTTTTTGTTTGTTTGTCTTCAAATAAATGCTTTGAAATGGATGTGAAGTTAACGATATTTCTTGTATTCGCGACAATAACTGTCACTCAATGTTCTCTTCTAAGAGCTTCACCGTATTATATGCCCCTGTTTAATAATCCCCCTGATATTGAAGAGGCAATGAATGCCTCTGGAGTCAAGCAATTCATTTTTGCATTTATTTTAGCCCCTACTTCAGGGGGTTGTGTTCCGACATGGGATGGAAATTCTTCACAAAAAGTATTGAAATTTTTTTTTATAAAATTCTAATCAAAAACGCTTTGAATGAATAGGTCTCAGAAGACACACAAGTGCTTGAAAAGGTGAGAGCCGTTCGCGCACTGGGAGGCGATATTGCCATTTCATTTGGCGGTTCCGTAGGCCTAGAGTTAGCCAATTCCACCGCCTGTTCCTCTCCACAAGAGTTGGCCGACGCCTATCAGTCCGTTATAGACAAGTATGAGTTGACGAATATAGACCTGGATATAGAGAATGCCGTTTTGGATGACATCGAAGCCCAGGAGAACAGATTTAAAGCGATTGCAATTTTGAAGGAAAGGGCGAAATCAAAAGGAAAGAACCTATACGTTTCGTTGACCATTCCCGTATGGACTGTAGGCCTGGATAAACAGAGAACGGATGAAATACAAAGAGCTATCGACAACAAAGCGGTCATTGATTTATACACAATTATGTGAGCATTCATTCATTCATAGAGTGTTTGAAAATTATTTTCAATACTTTTTTTCAATTATTTTTCGTTTCATTTATTAATAATTGAAAACATTTTGTTTCACTTGTATTAAAAGGGCCTTCGATTATGGAGGCCAGGGATCACATCAGACAAAGAGTGTCATCGATGTCATGGAAAAAGTTCATCAAAACATTTCACGATTGAGACCAGATCTGAGTACGGCTCAGGTGTATGCGAGCACTGGTATGATCCTAATGAATGGACGCACAGATCAGGCGTCAGAATTGTATTTATTGAAAACATTTGAAGAACTAATGAATTATGCGAATGATAAGGGCTTGGGTCGGGTGTCGTTCTGGGCAGTCAACAGGGATAGACCCTGTGCTGATGACAACCCTTTTGGTTTGGAAAATGGCAAATGTAGTCGTATTGAACAAAATCCATACGACTTCTCAAAAATAATAGCAAAGTTTGCATCAAATGATACGACGACTACAACACCTGAACCGACAGCTCATACAACCTCTAAACCAACCATTAATATGACTCCTAAACCAGCCAAAAATACAACCCCTGTATCCACAACACACCCAACCAATGTCTAAGTAATTTTTCTTCCGTTCCTTTGAATAAAATTTTTTTTTTTCAATTAATGGCAACGAATGTATGAATTGTTTTTCAATCGTTGAAAACATAAATAAAAACCAAATCCTTATAAAAAATTTCTTATGAATAACAATGCATTTCATTGATAAACACTTGCTAAACATTGCTCCGGGTATTTCATGGGGACAGTGGTCTCTCCACTTACCAGAAGCTTAATAGAGAACAGTATTTAACAATTGTTTAAAAAGTTTTTTATATTCAAAAAAAAAATATTTTAAAAATTATAATAAATTTTTTGAAAACAAAAAATATTTTTATGAATAATAAATCAATGCATTGTTTGAGGGAATGGCTGTAAATGAGGACAATCAGAGCTGGACTCCCGATAAATGGCACGAACAGCACACATGGAGGGACTGGGATAGTATAGGCGCTCAATATACGACGAGCCCCGGGAAGGAGGCACTCATACCCGAACAGCTCAAGTATTTGGAGAACATAACGGGAAAGTACACTAACGTCCGCTTCATTAGGCCTATAGGAGAGGGAGCGTTCGGAAAGGTATGGCGAGTTATGGCCAAACGACACTTCCAGTACGTAAGTACAGGAACGGCGGGTGAGGAGACGGTGACCATGGCTTGCAAAGTGATACGTCTGGTGTACGCGGACGGCACGTGTCTCGTGGAAAGGGTCAAAACAATCATGCTGTCGGACGTGTTGATACTCCAGGGGCTCGACTACACACACATCACTGTCGTCGACCACTACATACCCATCCCCGACACGAGCACCGGATTTCCATTCGCGGCGATGTTGGTGTTCATGGAGTTATGCGACGGCGATCTCGTGAAGGTCATGGAGAAAACGCCCGGCCATACCCTTCCCAGCTATTACTCGCGCATATGGTTCATGCAGATGGCGCTGGCCGTTGAGTACCTGCACGTGCACCACGTCGTGCACCTGGACATTAAGCCCGGAAACATACTGTTCAAGTTCACCGACAGGTCCCATAAAGTGGACCATCTCTGGGACAGTCGTTTCCAGTCGAAAGCCATGCACTCAATTGTGTACAAGTTGTCCGACTTTGGGGTCGCCATTAAATACGCGCCCGAAGCGGAAATGGTGTATAATCAGGCGCGCGGTTCACAGCGCTTTATGGCGCCTGAGTTGAGAGCGTTACAGGGCGTTCCTCCTGAACAGGCCAGACCTGTTCGCACTGTGCCCTGCGATATATACAGCCTGGGTATGACTCTGGCCAACACACATGTCGGCGACGACAGATTTAACGCCAATTGCTATAAAATGATGAAATTCATGAAGAATAAGAACATTGTTGAGAGCGAGCCATTACTGTCCCAATTGGTACAGGCGATGGTGGCACCGGTACCACGCGATCGGCCGGGCATTCAACAGGTTATGCAACACCAATGGCTTTGGAATCCCTATTAGTAGTCATAGAATATTTGAATGAATTGATTGTAAAGAATATTCTTGTCTTTGGATTACAGTTAATAAACATTAAAATCAAAGAATTTTTTAATTGTTTTTTTCATTTATTAAAACACATTTCAATCATAGACTTCTATGATGTGCGGAATGTTGACAACACTACCGGCGCCGAAGATTTTGATATCATTGGCGCCGACGCTAATGGCGGCGAACGAGACGATAATCGATTCACTTTTGGACAGTTGTGTCGATTCTCGTCTTTCGTCTCTCAACTGCTGTTTCGTTCGTATCCAATGGACGGGCGTTTCGGGCGAGACGTCTATAATCACGAATCCATGATCTGATTGTGTGAACAGAATAAATATATACACAGAATATTCTGTTTAAAAATTCTGTAAAGAATTCATACCCAAAACTAAAGTCAGTTTTCTATTCATTTGGTGTCCGTTTCGGTCATCGTTTGGCACAACAAATAGAGACCCCTTTTCTGACACAATCACCACGTGTTGACCACTGGCTATACGTTTGTGGACCTCATCATCGGATGACAGTGTGGTCTCTTTGATAATACCACTACCGGTGCCACTGATTTTGAGGCCCGCTTTGTGTAACGGTTTTTGTCGCTCATTTTGAATGACTTTTTCGATGTGACCACAAATACGAGTCATTCCTTCGTCGACGACCACTCCATACAGACGACTGTCACACTGGACGACATGAGCTCTGGTTGGCCTATCATTTTTGATCTGTGCCGGGATCTGGTCTTCAGCGAACGACAGCACAAACTGCACGCTCTGTCCCGAAGGGTAACTGATTGCCAAAAGTCTATTGATTTCACGGATTTGTTGATAGGAATAACCAATTAAATGGAGCACTGATTCAAGAGTTCCTGTCATGACTTGAACGCAATGGTGGACAGAGAATGTCTGAACAGTTCTGTCGAAGAGATAATGACTTTCATTGACGGCAACTGTTGTCTGATATTTAACGCAAGGCTTTTTTGACGACATTTTTCTCCAAATAATTATTCAAATGAATTTCAAACACAAAAATGTGTTATAAAAAAATGTTGACAACAATTGATATCACGAATTGATTCACGCATTCATTGATTCACAAAAAAAAATTATTTTATTTGACTCTAAATTGAAGACATGATTTCAATGTAAATCATAGCCTCTTATTAACGACAAACTCGACCTTTTTAGGCGCGTACACGTCCTGGCCATTGTAGTACTCGAGCTTCTCACCGTTAGGTGCCAGGGTGAAAACGTAGTTGAGCAGCAACTTGACCAAGCACACGCGTATCTCTAGCAGTGCAAACTGCTTCACCAAACAGCTCCTGGGTCCGGTGCTGAACGGTATGAACGCATAGGGATGGTGGGTGTTATCGAGGAAGCGCTCCGGCTTGAATAGCTCCGGGTCCGACCATAGACCAGGGTCATGGTGCAGGACATACGGCTGAAACTTGATCATTGTGTTCGCCGGTATTGTAATGTCTGATGGAATGGATCATAAATACCAATAACATGATACAAATGGTTACTGCTTTTGTCCATAGGGTGCGACATATCACTACCTGTGCCACTAAGCTTGTAGTCTTGATTGGACTCACGGGTGATATTCATGATCGGAGGCTTCAGACGCAGTGTCTCATTGATGACGGCATTCAAATACAGGCATTCGTTGAGCGATTCGTACGAAAAGTCTTTAATGTTCGCCAACTCTTCGCATAATCTCTGCTGACATTCACTGTTTTGGCACAAGTAGTGAATGACGTGCGCTATGACAGACGCGCTGACGCCGACGCCCGAGAACAGTATACCCTGGCCTACGAGCTCTTCGGTGGACAGTCCGCATGCAATGTCACGCGCCTGCCTATCGTGGACAGTCACGTCGTGCGAGTCCAACATCACTTGAATTAAATCCTTTTCCGCTAAAAACAAAGGAAAGTATATATAAAACAGAGCATAACTTTCCCCTTATTTGTCCCAAACCTGTCTTTCCTTTTGGTGTTCCGTCACCTTTTCGCGCCGCCACTATATCCTGGATCAGTTGGTCGAAGAAGTTGATCGATTCGGGCAAAAAGTAGTTGAGCTTAAGGCGATTGGCCAGTGCTGGCGCCTCCTCCATCAAAATCATACTCAGGGTCGAGTCGCGGAGCATCGATGAGCGCCACCCCTGGACCACAATGGGATGGGAGTGGTCGCTGAGCAGGTCCACGTTGATGCCGAAGAAGCACCGGGCGCGCGAGTGCTGGTTATAAACGCCGGCGTATTTGAAGAGATTTATCACTGAATGAATTATTTCATGAATTCTAAGAATATTCTGTTTATGAGATAATTTCAGACCTTGTTTGTCGTACTTCTCCATGACTTTGACCAATAGGTCGGCGCTGTCCACCAACTGGCCCGTCATTGAGCGCAGTTTGCCTGGGGTGAAGGCGGGCGACGTGAGCGCTCGTAGCCTCTGCCAGTCGGTGTTGCCCACCATATATCCGATGCTCTTCGTGATGGGTGAGTCGCCTCTATCGAGGAATGGACGGTCGGGAAAGAGGTGTGCGTCGCGCACCAGTATGTCCCGAATGAATGAGGTCGGGCTCATTGACGACACAGTAGAGCTTTGATGTCAAGTGATAGCCACCAAATATTCGGCCAAATGTTTTCCAGTCATTCATTTGGCCCAACGGATAGGGTTTGAGATATCGGAACAGTTTTGGATAGTTGGCGCCTTTGACGCCATGTCGGCACCAGTAGGTGAACCGACGGCGCAAAACACTGTTAAAAAAGTTATTAAACGAAAAAATTATTTAATTTTATATTTCATTACAATAAATATTAATTAGTTTTTAATATAAATTTAATTTTTTTTATAAAACATTTCATACAATACAATGAATGCGATAAATGTTAGAAATATTGTTGAATACGTTTCCATATCATAAGGACAGTTGGCTTTGATTAAAAAACTAAAGTTCCTTTTTTTCATGTAATACTCCATCAGTTCTTATATGGCTTCAGATCTTAATTTTTTTCACCTCGTCACAGTCCCTCCCATCCCTTTGAAGGCTAAATTACTTTGCTTTTACCATAGGGTGCTTAACTATAAAATAAATTTTTCCAACCATTCGCCTCCCGTTCCCCATTAGTCAAATGGCATAAGATTTCATTATTGGTTCAAATTTTAAACATTAAAAAAAAATTTTATTCAAAAACAAGAGAGACGTTCATTAGATTTGAACCAAATCTATACCTTAACTACGCTTTCGTTTTATTTTAATTTATATACATATGAGAACTAACACAAAAATTTAATTAATAAAAAAAATTTTAAAATGAGAACAATTTTGAATATTTATTTTCTAATAAAAATGTTTGAATTTTGAAAGAGAATCCAAGAATTTAGAATATTTCCAAAGGTTGGAATTCACCCGATACGCACATGAAAAAAGGTTTGTGGTCGCTGACTAACGACTCGTAGGTATGTGCGTCGGGTAGGATATTGTTAGTGTATATCCAATCAATGCGAGAGCCAAAATCGGTTGAAGGCTTGTCGTTGGGAATACAAGTGTAAAGCCCACGCCTATTGAGTTCTAGCTCAAGGTTTTGGCCATGTGTTGAGTGCGCATCGATGTTGATATCTCCCAAAACAATGATCTCATAATCAGGCAACGAATTTGAACCAATGATTGTCAAAATCTCTTGAATTGCCTGAATCTTTGGGTATTTGGGAGAAACATAAAAAACAATCCACTGGATGTGACGAATGTCTGAGGTAACGACCAAAGCTTCGATGTGGGACTCTTTATGAAGTCTTGTCTCGGATACAGAAGAAGTGGAAAGCCATTCCATTGATGACTTTGCGTACATCGAGATACCAAAGAGTACACCAGAAGCATGAATTTGATGTCGAAGAGTATATCCGGATATCTCAACATTATTCGAATGAGTTTCGACAAAGAATAAAATGTCGGAGGACATGATGTTGACGTCGGTGTATATGTCCTCATTGTGATTGGCCAAATATGGGAGATTCTGGTAGAACATCAGAATTGACCTCTCTTTACGAGTAATTGAGTGCTCGAATTTGATGTTAAAATCGACCAACGATTCATTTCTAAGACGTGTCAACTCCAAAGACACAGGATGTGTGTCAGCCCTGGCATTGGGAAACTTGATCTCCGAACCCGTCAAATATAGGCCATCGAGTGTCCGGGCGCGACTGAAAGCTGTGTACATTTTGGCCAGATCGAGTTTTTGCACCAAATCGATTGCTACAAGATCATATGTCTGACCTTGGGCTTTATGAATGGTCATTGCTTCAGCGATCACTACTGGAAACTGGCGCCGATTGATGAGGACAATCTTTGCTTCGGTCTTGGTCTGGATGCCTCT
>JAQIXR010001208.1:0-14487 GCA_034700825.1 Quadroppia sp. Gr-Ori-00064
TTGTGAAGTAATCGAAACACTGTTTAATGAAATGGTTTGAAGTTTAGGCAAATGTTTGTCAATGTCTGCGAAGAAGTGGTCATTGATTAAGGGTTGGCCTGAAAGCAATTCCAAAATCAAATACGTTAAGTTTTGACACCCTTTTAGTGATTCACTCTTCAGATCAAAATCGGTGACATTTTTTAAAAAACAGATTCTTAAATAAATTCTTTTCAATTGTTTGCATGAATTGAAATAAGGAATAAATTCATTATATTCTTGTAATCCTCTATTAAAGTGAATGTGAATTGATCTCAATTTCAGACATTTGTCTGCAATTGGTTTCATATAACCACTGATTGAGTCTTTGATATAAATACTAAACTTTAATCCTAAATGAATTAGATTTTCATTCTTTGATATATTAGTGAACAATGACTTCAATTGGCTTTCATTTAAGTCTTCATTGATATATATATCCATTGATTGCAAACTATTTCTATTGTTTTCAATCAATGTCTCAAAACTTGTCTTATAATCACTCTTATATTCAATGCTTAATTGTCTCAAACGAGTGAACATACCCTGAAAAGGGTGTAATAGAGTTTTATTTGAAGGCCTTATATCAAGAGAACTAATGGTCGGAAATAAGGGGAAAATGTTTTCGTTGAGACAATGGGTTGTATAACTTGTGGTTATATTTTGACCAAACTTTGCCATAAACTCATTGACAGTTGTTTTCGACAATCCTTTGAAATTTGATTCAATTTTCTTCAAATATTTGCAATATTTGATAATCAGATGAAATACTTCATTAATAATGTTTTCATGAAAATGATAGTCATTAATAAGAATGGATGTAATGTTTGAGCACTTCTTCAGCACTGATTCAATGCTTTTTAATTGCATTTCATTTTCATTATTAGTCTTAACTCTGTTTGAAAAGACATCGAAATTAATGTGATTTTGTCTGTTAAATATCATTCGTTGCCATTGTTTGGACACACTTTCATATCTCAATTTGTGGTCAATCGAGAGATAACTCAATAACACTTCAGTCAAATCATCGCCGAATCGATCGAAAGAATCACAACTGAAACCACTTTTGGTATATCTTTGTAAACACTTTCTGTCATTCGCTTCACTTCTTGTGTCCAACACATTGTCATCGATTGTCGATGTCTTATCTGTGTCTAAATCAATGACAAAAAACATGTGTTTATGTCATCAAAGGGTGTGAAACACAACCAAAACTTACCCTTATTTACATCAAAGGCATGTCTGTTGTCTTCAATGAATCCCTCGAAAGAGTGTTTACCACTGTTTTGACCCATATTTCAAATGAAAACACAATTAAACTAAACAAAAACCCCTTAAAAGTCTCCCAAAAAAGGGTGTGTTTGACGTAAACCCAAAACAACTGTTTGTTTATGTTTTGCATTAATTCAATAATAACTCAATAGATGTCACGATTGGAGACAATGTTTGAGACAATGTTTGCGACAATTAATGAAAATTAAAGTTTTATTCAATTATTAAACAATTCATTCAAATATATATCCCTTCGATAACTGGCCACCAATTGGCCAGTCGTGTAGTCAGTGACCACAAACCCATTCATAGCTAATGTTTAAAAATATTTTTATTCAATTAAAACACAAATGAATTACAAAAAAGTTTTAACAAACGAGAAGTCAATGAGAGAGAGGGTTGAGATGAGGGGTCAGGTATTCCACGAGAGAATGGGAGCACTCGTATGTTCACTCTTCTGGCGCCTCTTCTTTCTACCGGCGCTCCTCTTATCGAAAGCCTCTCTGAAGAGAGAGATCTCTTCATTAGAGGCCAGTATTGACTGATAGTATTGTAGGGCAGATGTGTTGACGCCTAACATATCCTAAGAAAACAGTCGTTTTTTATGACAAAAACACCTCAAACACGACTTTCCATACCTTGATGTCGGCCACGGAGTCGGCCATCAGTGTTCGCAACGCATCCAGTGTTGGCAACAGTGCGGAACAGGCGGTTATTTGTCCAAAATTGACACTAAAAGTGACAAAAACAGAGACAATGAATGAGTTCTTTAACGACTAATCGCTTTTCAATGTATTCTTTACCGCAATATAAAACAGACGGCGCGACACAAGAGCTCCCGTTCCCATCGCCTCTCCAGGAGCTCAACGCAAACCTTCAACCACTCGATGGTGTAATTGAAGGGAAGCGTCAAAAGTGTTTCCTCTAATTCGTTGGATTTGATTCTTCTGAACACTTCCAGTATATAACGATAGGGACAGTCAGTGCTGTAGACGTTCATCAGGGGGTTCGGCGCCGGCTTAGGGGGCGTGGGCTCAGCCTTCGCTTCGCATGCCTTGCATTTCGATTCGTATTCTTTTAATACAATCACTTCTTCGCGAAAAACGTCCAGCGCTTCCATCAGCCGTTCGGCGCCCTTCACCGTCTCGATGGTCTTCTTCGACGGAAGCGCCGTCTCTTTGTTCGTCTCCCCAGCGATAACCGTCTCCTCATTAGCGAACAGCGAGTCCTCGAACTGTTTCTCCCGTTCCAACTCCTGTTCCTCTTCTAAAACCAACGGTTCTTCAGTTTTCTCCCAAACTCTGAGCGACTTATCATGAGATGCGGTCACAACGAACTTTCCATTGGGCGCTACGGCCAGCGCCCACACCTCCGCCTGATGGCCGGTGAGCGCAATGATCTTCTCGAAGCTGTCGGCATCCCATTCCTTCACCTGCCTGTCCTTCGAGGCCGTGAAGAAGTAGTGTGTCTTCGGCACGAACTGCAAACACATGACGTTGTCTTCGTGTGCGAACAGCGACTTATGGCAGTCCCCGAAATCCATTCCCCATATCTTCACGTTCTTATCCGAAGAGCCGGTGGCTATCAGTGCGCTGTCCGACGAGATATCCATCGCCAGCACCGGGAACTTATGGCCGTAGAGCGAGATAAAGAACTTCAATGTATCGCAAAAGAAGATCTTAACCGTCGAGTCCAAGAGTGAGGCGGCGATGAACTTGCCGTTTGGGGACACCCGTACGCACAGCACCCCCTCATCCATCTTCAGCGACCGCTGATGGACGACAGCCAAGTGTCGGCCGTTTGTCTTCTCGTTGAACGTGAGCTCAAATGTCCAGAACTTCACTAATTTGTCTTCACATCCGGTGACCAAACCCTGACTATTGGCTGTCAAACACAGGGACCAAACGGGCAACAGGTCTTCGGAGGCGTCGATCGTCTGCAACAGTTCCGCCGAATTGATGTCAAATATCTGTAGTTTACCCGTCTTTGTGCCTGTAATCACATATCGATCGCCCGGCGCGAACACACAGCACAGGCCATACTCCACGCCCTCTGTGATGGTCGCCACACACCGACATGTGGAACGGTTCCACACTTTGACCGATTCGGCGCTCGCGGAGACTATGGAGTAGTTGTCGGAACTGATGGCAAGCGCTCGTACATCGGTTCGATGGCCATGGATGCGAAGGCCGGCATATAGTGACGGCACCGGCTTTGAGGACAACCGAAACGAATACAATTCGACGGAATTGTCGCTCAAAAGAGCACTGACTTTGCATTCATTGCCCACCAAATGGACATCACATGATCTGACCGCTGAAGACGTCTTAATAACATCCAGTTTCTCGATCTCATCGCTCACCGTCTTCTCCAAAACCAACTCCCGTTCCATCTCTTCTGTCCACTCCTCCAACGACTCGCCTTTCCTTCGTTTGCGCTCTTTCTGAAGACGTTTGCGAATGGCTTTTCGCACCTCTTCATCGGTTCTCAGTTTGAAGCACTCGATCGACGACTCCTTCCCATGGCATATAAGCACCCGTTCCTCGTCGTCGACCGCAATGTTCGCCAACTTCGAGACACTTCTTCTCATAACAGTTCCCATGCGTTCGACAAGTATTAAATCGTTCTCTTCCTCCAGTTCCTCGTCTTCGTCACCGACAGTCACCTTCAGTTTCGCCATCTTCTCGCTAAACACATCCAAATCATCGCCTCTGAACACGACGTTCCACACCCGGAGCTCACTATCAGCGGCACCACTGATCAGACGCCGGTCGCCGTCGAAGACAACGAAACTCCAGACTTCACTCCTGTGTCCGATCAGTGTCTTGAAACAGTGCTGTCCATTCATGTCCCAGAACTTTATGTACGTGTCCTTCGAGGCCGACACGAGGAACGGGTGTTCGGCCATGAACTGCACTTTCGTTACCACTCCTTTGTGGCCCTTAAGACGAAACAGACCCGACTCTGTCGTCACATCCCAGACGACAATCTCCGTGTCCTTACCGCCCGACGCCAGCCTCAGGCCCTGGGCGTCGAAGCACAGGGCGGTCACCGCTGTCTTGTGTCCGGAAAAAGTCACTTTCAATTGGGGGGAAATGTAGTCAAAGAGCCGTACGGTTCCGTCCGCGTGACCACTGGCGATAAGCCCTGTGCGTCCGTTGGCCGCCAACACTGTCACAGCGCTTCGGTTGCTCTCATCGCACAGCCGGACCACCTGTTCCCCGGTCTTCGTGTCCCAAACGATCACATACTCACAGACAGCAGTGGCCACCAATCGCTCCTTTGGTCCCAATTTGGGCGCCGATATGTAGACGATGTCCGCGTTTTGGGAACCGATACAACCGAAGACCGATGTCTGCGACCATCGGAGGTATTGACGTGTGATTGGCATCACTTCTTCGCCACTAAATCAATGGTTAGATTCAAGTGATAATTGTATTTGAATTCTTGAGCACATGTTTAACAAAAAAAAACACAACACAAACAACAAAAAACGTCACGTCATTTGTGTATGACTTCACTCGCCGTTCATAAACAACGTCTAAAACTTTTTTAATACAAAAATACAATTCAAACAAATGTTTAAAAATATATTAAAAATTAAATACAATTAAAAAATAATTGAAAATTTCTTTTCACGAAAACATATCACAAATACTCGTCTCCATTGAAATGGTTGTGACTTTCGGTGATTTGTTTGCGTTTAAAGCAATGAAAGAATAATTTTCACACTTATAGACTGTCGCCGATGAATGGCTGAGGTGTGGTGTTATGGCACTGGCGGTGCCCCTGGTGCCCTCAAGTCAGCAGTAGGGTCACTATTGACCTAACTATTGATACGTGATGACCCTGGGCTATGATTACACGATGATTAAGATCACTGCCCAACCGATGGCCTCCTTTTAACGACGGGAGTCATCGGCATATCTGACCATTCAATAGCAAACAGTAAAATATTTTCACACTTAAAATACCCCTTAATTTTCAGGGGAGTAATGAGTAAGCGTTTTTCAATTGAATAAAAATAAAATAACAGATGAAAAATCCCCTTAAAGTTCAGGGGTGTATAAAATGAATGCAGTTTTCAATACAATAGTAGAATAATTCACACACAAAACCCCCCCTTAATATTCAGGTGTACAAAGAGTAAGCGTTTTTCAAGTCAATAGAAATAGATTTCTCACACAAAAACACCCTTAATATCTAGGGGTGAAAAAAATGAATGCTATTTTCAATACAATAAAAAGTTTTTTCATTTATTTTATTCATTATAAAAAACACTTTTTTCACAATTTTTTTCACATTTTATTCGCAATGAATATTAATAACAAAATTAAAAAATATATAAATTTTTTCTCTATTTTTTTTCTTTACATACAATGTATTCAATAGTTTTTTTAGTTTTGTTTTACATTTGGTTTTACACTAAAAAAATTGCACAAATATTTATGTGTTTTATTTTTTCAGTCAATTATTTTCATAAATAGTATTTGATTTTTACAAATGATTTTCATTATGTGTGACACCAAATGACAGACGCAATGGGAAGACAACTATCGATAACAACGACTAATAATAAGTATTAGAATTAAAAATAATTTAATTATTAAATAATAAAAAAATAATACAATTCTTATGACATAAAAATTAATCCTTTCTTTTTCATAGACGTTATGAACATAAGAGAAGAGAAAAATAATTTAAAATTTAAGGCCTATTTTGTAAGACTTTTGTATGACTTTTAAGACTCTATTTATAAATAATTTCAACCATTCATTCATTGATGAAAAAAATAATCAGTTTTTCACTTAACAACAAAAAAAAATATAAGAATCAAAATAAATGTAATTTCAGTCCCGAAGAGAAAACTATAACATAAGTACTGGTCGTGTGTTTTGTGGCTCTCGAAAGACTCCCCCAAAAAATAGACACAATTTTTAGTGAAAATCAATTTCAGAGAAAAAAAACTTTTTTTTTCTTTTGGTTTTGAATTCACAAAAATGAAAACAGAAATTAGTTTTTCATTTTCATTCCACGGCTTAGGAAATGGATGTGAGTCTCACACGCACACACACACACGGGTATGGATAGAGAGGGAATGGCATCTCAAATGTCCAGCAATTGAATTGATGTCTTAAGGCATTAGATCGACGAGAATCCAAGTGAAGAGCTTTTTGAAGACTAAGTCAACCACTTTGTACTCAATGTTATTGATTCCATCCGTTTTGTAACGTCTTTTGCCTGAATAGAGCTTTTTATAACTGAAAACAAAATAATTAAAATTAGTTTTAAATTCACTTTTATTTCTCTTAACAACTCTTCGACAGAGAATATGACAGCTCTTCAACTGAGAGAAGGGGTCTGAGGATTGGGGGACGAAAGACGTCTTATAAGACATTCTGTGCTATTAATCACATCAGAGATGACGAGCAAAAAAATACATGAGACGAGAGAGAGAGTGAGAGAGAGAGGGAGAGAGAGAGAGAGAGAGAGAGAGAGAGAGAGAGAGAGATGTTATTAAATTTTTATGAAATGAAAAGTTTTTTCAATTTTTGTTTTTTTTTTATTTTTAATTATATTTTCACAAAAATATTTTTCTTATGAATAACTTTACGTCGAATATAATATTATGAGTTATTATATGAAAAGACATCAAAAAAGTTATGCGAAAAACATGTTCTCAAATGAGATGTGATTTTCAGTCTTGAAGACAACTAACGAGAAATCGCAGCCTTTTTTCATAACCTATTTTAGAGCTGTTTTTTTGTTTCAAACACTGATTGCAATGACAGCAGAGCTTAGAGCAGAGCGCCTGTCATATAAGGGGAACAGGTGTGTGTGTGTGTGTAATAAGAGCACCGGCACTCACCGATCGGGATTAGGTGTGTCCTTCTTATGCGATAACATCTTATATCTCGCGATGTTTGCAGAATATCTGCTTATTTTGTATCCGTAATACCGGACCCGATTGGACCTGGAGTTCAAGGAGAAGGAAAGGGATTAAAAAACAATACATTTAAACATAAGGACAGTTGGAGTGTAAAAGTGTCTGAGATTTTTCAATCTCGTTATCCATCGCTAAATGCAGTGAAGAATTGAATCAAAAAATTTTGTTTCGCTTTTTATATACGAATAATGAAAACAATAGACAAATGAATGACAAAAATAGACATCTCTTACATGTCATCGTCTTCTCCACCCCAACCCCAGAACTCGTTGGAGAAGCCGTTAATACGTTTGAATTGTTCTGTCGTCAGAGCACTGACACCACCGAAGAGGTCCTGATAGGGAAGTCTATAGCACAGGGAGTGAAGAAAAAAAAAAAACATTTAATATCGTGTTTTGCATCACTTATTGACAACAATGACAGACAATGAGCACAGGTATGTATGGGTAAACAATTGCCGCACCTGTAGCTGAACTTATCGATGCCCACAGACATGTGCCGGGGCTGCTCCGGACACGTGTAGAGGTTCCTATCGTCTTCAGGTATTAGGTCCACGTCGTGGAATACGAAGCACTGGTAGTCATACTGTTTGAGCGCTTCCAGAAAGCCGACGTTGAAGAGCTTCGCGCGATTGAACTTTCCGTTCGTCGCCTATTGTTTTTAAGAGGAAAGGGATGAAAAGGTATGTGTTATTATTATTCTGTGTATTCAATAGGCATAACAAATGATAACATTGTCCACGGATTAGATCATCAATGGATTCAGTAATAATCGTGTCATCAGTTTTCAGACACAAAACAAAAATTGTTTTACATTTCCTGACATTCTCTCTCTCTCTCTCACTCTCTCTCTCTCTCTCTCTCTCTCTCTCGCTCTCTCTCACCCACTCCATGCCATGCCCTCCCATCCCATATAAATACCTCTTCGACAATATATATGCCGTAATCGAGTTGTTGTCTCACAAGCATAGGGTGTATGTTATGAAGGAATGTCCGCAAATGTTCTTCCCTATCGCGGTATGGAATAATGACGGCCACTTTGCTCCGGGCGAGACAGTCGGGCGGATGGTATCGGCCGCCGGGCTCGAGCTCCGGGAACAGTTCCTCGAGCGCGTCGAGCGATGGACTGTCGGTGAGCACTTTGAGGCGACCGACTGTTTGTAGAGACGGAAAGACAGGCAAAGAAAAAACACATGAAAAACAAAATCGTTTTTTTCAATACTAAATATAAAGCGAAAAATAATTGAAAAAAAAAATTTCTTAAAAAAAACTTTTTTATACACAAATCACTCAATGGTTTTTCGAGAGGTTTTCCCCTCAAAAACGAAATCCATTTCCAAGAGAGAAATGGCTAAACATTTCTGTTCTTTCACTTTTGGTCTTTTGAGGCCAACATATTTGAGAGGGGATTATAAGACTGGCCTAAGGAACTGGTCTAAAATAAATTGCCATTACGTTTGTATAGGCAGTGAAACAAATGTTATAACAACTTCTGGTGCCATCACTACTACTACCACTACCTATGCATTGACTCCTATTGTTATAATCAATGGGTTTTTGGTTCAACAAAAAAGACTGAAATGTTTTTTCAGTGCAAAAAACAGTTGAAAAAATATTTACTCAACGATTGATTTAAAAGCAAAACAAGAATTTAATGCAAATCTGATTAATAGCTCCCCTTAAACGAGAGCGCATTACTATTAACCTCATTATCAGACGACTGGCCCCTTAAGAGACTGGCGAAAAATAGCAGTTAAAACAAAAAAATTTAAATCAATTTTTGCGAAAACAAAAAATAACAAAACGATTACTAATCGATAGAATATTTATAATTAGATCCCAGTGCTTCAGGTGTGGTGTGACACTCAATCGGGAGCACAGGTAGGTTAGCACAGATCCGTCACGAATATATTAGGGACTAATTTATAATCAAATGATAAGATTAAACCATTTATTGGGGCATAGCTTAAGGCCAACGAAAAAAAAAAAATAGTTTAAAGACTTTTAGTTTAAGGCTAAAAATTTTGACCACAAATGAGACAAAACGTGTCATTTGAGACACAAAAAAAAGACAATCACTTCTTGAGAACTCAAGTCATACCGAGTTTGGGTGGAATGAGTGGACACGAGTCAAGACTAGAAGTATTCTTCGCAAACGAAGTCTCGTTCAACAGATAATTGAGTATTGGATCCGCTGTTTGTGAGGCACTGGCAGTAGTATTGGTGGCACCGCTGTTGGAGGCCATGGCTGTCAACGTCTTATTGAGGGCGTTGTCGTCGGCGGCCATACCGTTGTCGTTGGCCACGACGACCGTCGGCGCCACTAAACGGTTGTGTATGTGGTGGTGATTGGCCGCCACTGCAGGCGTTGCGACCGCTGTGGCGATCAACCAGTGATTGGCCATCGACTGTGACTGTGCGCCAGCGGTTCCGCTGCCGGCGCCAAACGAGTACTTGTGTCGATAGGCGACAAAATTGGCCGCGAATTGCATGAGAACGAAGACTAAGACGATTCCTATCAACAGTTTATAGCAATTGGTCCGACAAAAGGGGACAGTAGTAGTGGTAGTGGTGGTCGTCGTCCTCAACAGCGGTCTCTCCGCCTCTGCCGTCGCCACCGATGGCCTATTGGTGACCACTTCGGCCAACATCATAGACCCGGAGCCCGTTGTCTCGTGTTATGGCTGTGATAAGAGATATCAAATGTTGGCTAAAATACAATCCATTACTGAATCCATTGATTGGTATTTGGATTCAAAAACACATATAATATGTAAGCGAAAAAAAAAACTGTTGATGTCTTCGGCGCTGTGTCTCTCAATCAGGTCCACCAATTCAAATGGTAAGCCATTTGCATGTGTTTGTGTGGAGAGGGATGTGATGTTGGAGTACTGATGATTAGCACCAAGGTTATGCACACACAGACACCTGGCTATCAATATTAGTTATTGATAAAAACCAATTGATTTGAAGGCAAAAAAAAAATTGACTTTTTTTTTGCGTTACGCCATATATACTGACATCACATGAATCACAACTGAGAGCACCGTATGTTTTGCACTGTGCTGTGCATTGCGTGCTATCACAACAGAGCGTATGGCGCATGACATGCGCGAGCCCTCAAAACACTTTTCTCTTGAGGAACTGGTCTTTTTTTATGCCATACCTTTCATTCGATGTCAATCATAGATTAGCTTATTTTTAATGTGTGTTTCGCAACCGAAAAATAGCCTTTCCTTTCGGCGCACTATTAGGTTAGGCCGAGTGGTCTCTCGAGAGAGACGAGGATCTTATTTTCTTGAGCACTGGTACTCAATGATAGTCTAAGAGCACCGTTAGCTCAACAGAGAAAAACAACTCACTATTGATTTGCTAATCAAAAGTCGTTAAAAACTTTTGATTTTTTTTTGTTTTCTCTCTTTTGTCTCGTATTTGATATTTGAGGCAAACTTTTATTGATTGGAGAGTCGTATTGAACACACATTTCCTCATATTTGTTTGCATACCATTCCCTCACAATAGCCTTGTCCTCATTATAATTGGGTGCCAGCAGTGGGTGCACACACACCGGGGTCGTCGCCCAGCGATCAAAAGTCAAGTTTGAATATCAGGCGAACAAAAAAAAAATTAATAATATTTTTCATTCAAAAATCTCATCCAAAAAATCGTTTGACTCTTTGACAGGCATTTCATTTTGCAATCACTTCTTCAGTTATAAAAATCTCTTCTCAATAGCAGAAGTGTATAATCAAAACAACACTTCTTGTTGTCCACGAAAAATGATTTTTTTGTTGAACAGAGAAATGAAAAAAAAATTACATTTTTATTATTACACATAATATTAGAAATGAAATGATTTTCAACAAAAAAAAACACAATTTTTATGTCTTTTTGATATATTATTATTATGTAAAAAAAAGTTTTTTTTTTCGTTGTGTTTTTCTATGCATTCGTTGGCCATAAAAATATCGAGAATTCATTTCAATATCATTTGATTCGCTATTTTTTATCGCTTTTGAATTGCATTATATTTTCGTCATTCAAATGGATCGACGGAATTGAATGACAATTGTTTTGTCGTATAAAAAACAAAACAAAAAAAATATTATTAATATATTTTGTTATGTTTTTTGTGTGTTTTTGTTGTTTGTAATGTGTTTTCTAAAAATCATTATTCATTAAAACATATTATTATTCATCGAAACAAAAGTGCATTCATTTATTGCATACCAAAAAAACACTCCAAAAATTACATTCATAATTGACTGTAATTTTGCAGCGATTTTTGATATCGAAAAAATGTATTCATATTTTTCGTCCCAAAAATATATAATGTTTTTCGTCTCAAACCAACCAAAAGGTTAACAAAACTTCTCTCTCTTTCGGAAGAGTTTATTGAAACCAATTATAAAGAAAATGTGATTTTTTATGTCTGTCTCTCTATCTCTATGTGTGTATAACTTACAGCTCCTGTAGTATAGAATAACACTATTTTTATGCCGTTTTTGTTGTTTTTTAGTATTTATTTATAAATACCGTATTTGACGAACAGATTGAAAATTCAGATATGAGTTCACAAACGAAGGGGTATTTTATTGATACGAAAACAAAACTCTTTTTTTTCATTCTTGCAATTAATTTACGGAAAAGAAAATCGAGAAAAAAATTTCTATTCATTCCTAACAAACGATATATAGTTTCAAAAATACAAAAAATAATTCATTTTTAATTCACTCTCTCTTCGCATAAAACCCCTTATATTTTATTCAACACAACTGTAGTGTATATCAAATTTTCATTACATGGCATACCTTTCCCCCTCCTCCCTCTCTCTCTCCCTGTGTGTTGTCAAACCATATTATATTCAAATCAATACAAAGAATATTCTATAGAATAATAATTATTTTCTAAGATTTCAATTTCATTATATATGTTGTAATTGAATGAGAAAATAAATGCTTTCCTTCTCGAAGAGAAGACGTTTTAAGACATGCCATACATTTAAGGGGCATTGCATCAAAAAAATCGCATTGACGTCTCGTTTTGAGGGGCTATTCTTGTATTGAGTAAATGTGATGTGAAATGAAAAGAGAAGTTTTATTATTATTATTTTATAAGTGCACTCAATGTAAGACGACTTTCCCCCCTCCTCTCCACTCACCCCCTGCCTATTGTATAATACCAGGTCAGTAACATAAGAGGTCGTGAATGCAATTATCAAATCCACGGCTGAAGAAGTGATGAGTAATTTTTTTTCACTCTCTATTGAATTGAATTAAAATTTTTATTATTAAAAGAGAAAAAATAATTATTTTTTCTTTCCTTTCGATTAAATGTAAAATATTTTTCATATTTGTGTTAAAAGAAATAAAATATTTATTTATTATAAAAAAAATGTTTTGACGAAATTCAATGCATTATTCAATAGGAGAGAGAATGTGAGAGAGAATGAGGAGAGAGAGAGAGAGAGAGAGAGAGAGAGAGAGAGAGAGAGAGAGAGGGAGGGAGAGAGATATTGTGAATAATATTGTATTTCTTGAGATATCATATAATTTGAATGCTATCAAAAAAACAGTATAATTTCGATGTGTCTTATTTGCTATGTGTAATAGCCAAGGTCATCCTCACCACATGATTGATCAGGTTATGATTTTTCAGGGGCTTTTCATTATTATTTGCACTCATCAAAAAACAGACTAATTATTGGTTATTTCGATCGCTTTTTCTTCGGTATAAATGATAATCAAATTCACGTTTTTGTATTACCTGTTGATTCTCACGATAACTATCGATAGGCTATACCCCCTTCAAAAGACTTTCCCCTTTGGAATACATCGCTAAATATCTGTCTGTACATATGGTGAGAGATGAATAGCCCGGGACATAAGAGACGAGGTGATTGGGAAACGAGTTTTTAATTTTTTTTTCTCTTCTATTTATTATCCGAAACACTCTTTGGCTGAAAAAACGGCTATTTTTTTTGTATGTAATATTTGTTTGAAAGTAAGAGAAGTGAAAAAAAAGTTTTTTTTATAGCTTTTTATTTCATATAAATTTCAAAAATCTTTTCTGTTTTTTTTCTCTCTTTTGATGTGGAAATGGCTTTTAATGTGAGCCTCAAGTAGTTATTATGTAGTTTTTTGAAGTCACTCTCAATTCGTGAGCGCCTTTTCATGACATGACATGACTTTTAATCTCCTGTTTTTCTGTTGTCATAAACTCTTATATTCTCGAAGAAAAGCCATAAAAAGACGTCTTTTCTTATCTCATATCTGAGTATAAAAAGTGAGATTTCATTCGACGAGACGACGGAATGACAGCCAAAAAAAAAGTTTTATATAATTTTTTTCAAAGCCTAACATTCCTCTCATTTGTTGCCATTCATTGTGAACATAGAGAGAGATGTTATATATTTTTTGGTATAGATTTTGAAATATTAATTTCAGTGCAAATATTTGGTCAAATCTTTTGCTCATATAATGAATATTCTGTAAAATTCTTATCAGAAGAAAAATTACATTTTTTTTCTATCAAATATTTGCACAAAAAAATTGCAATCAATTAATGAGTTCTCAGATATGAGAGTTGAGAGCGCAATGGTTGAGATGATGGCAAAGAGCCCCTTATCTGTGTGTGAAAAAATTCCACCCCTTTTAAATTAAGGGGCAAATTAGTGTTGGAGAAAACATTTTCAAAAAATAATTTTCTGCTGTAAAATATGCTATAAAAAGCTGTTGAAAAATATTGAATATTTCATAATCGCTGTAATAGTCTGTGAACACGATTTCTAAACTAACATTGTTTAGTTTTGAGTGATCTGGTGGTGTGTGTGTGTGTGTGAGCCAAACGGCACCCATACGTATCACACCAGTTCCCGACGACGCCCACAAAAAAATCGCTATCCCTTTAAGTATTACGAAAAATACAATCGCAAAAAAAACATATCGTTTCCTTTGCTCTCAAATAATAGGCTTTGATTTCAATTCATTTCCCTCTCGGCTATGATTATCATCACCACAGAGCCGAGACATGCCATACCCCTGATGTCTGTCCGCCATCTCCTCCCTGAGTGTATGTGTAATGAATTTAAAGACAAAAATCTCTTTTAAAATAGTTTATAATTTTATGCATAGTTTTTGTATTATTATTATATTTTTTTGCAATCTTTCACTTCATACAGTTATGTCCAATTCAATGTTTACGATACAAATCAATGTAAAATCAAAGAATTTGCTCTCATTTGAGTTATTC
>JAQIXR010001209.1:0-14477 GCA_034700825.1 Quadroppia sp. Gr-Ori-00064
TGGGAATAATAGAAACGGGAATAACAATTGGCAAAATAGGGATCAGAACCCAAACTATAGGGAAAATAATTTCAATTCTAATTACCGAAATGATAGAAATAGGTCACCCGAGCGAACCAATGATAATCGCCAATCAAATCGCAGCGATCGTAGCGCTTTCCCGAACGATCGTCGGGTCAGCTTCAATAATGACCACTATTCAAACGCTCTGTTCAGCAGAAATAAATCAAATAATTTGATTTATAAAATAGTTACCATTAGTGGTGAACCTACAAATGCGTTAATAGACGGCGGCTCGGAGCACAGTCTCATTGACCACTCGTTGTGCCAACGCCTAAACCTCAGACTTGAGACGCCTAGCGCAGGCGGGAGGATTTTTATGGCCAATGGCTTAGAAGCCAAACAAATAGCACAGACGAGAGCGGAGGTCACTATGTCCGCCGATGGCATCCAAAGGATAATTCCGTTAACCTTAAGCGTTCTGAAAAACCTCCCGACAGAACTCATACTCGGAAACGATTTCCATTGTCCTGCAGGCGTAGTGCTTAACTACAGAGATAAAAGTGTTAGTCTTTTGCCTGACTCTATGTCAGATGTTCCGCCAATACAAACCAAATTCTCATGTAATGCAATCTATCGGAAGTATCAGAGACCAAAACAAAAGCGTCGTTTCCGAAGCGCAAGGCATTTGAAAGAGATGACCTCTGATAGGGAATCTCTGATAAATTTGATTAAACAAACTTTCGCTCAAACCGATCGGATTCCGACGGAGAGCAAAACAAAAATAACCCGCAGTAACAATAAGTCGGAAATCATTGAATCAAAACCTGAGCTGCAGGAGGAAGCAGTGAAATCCTCACCCGAAGTGTTGGACAATAAATTGAAATCTCAGGAAACCGAGTGCAACACAGACGGTACCAATGTTTCCCCGATAGGAACAAAACCAATAGAGAATGGCTCCAAAAGCCTGCCGCGTTCGCCGACTACTAAGAGGCAACTAAGGCGTAAAAGAAAGAAAAATTCCCGAAAATAACCCTATTTATCAAATAATTACATTATTTTATCATTTATTTATGCAGTTATTTTCTTATTTATATTTGAAATTTTTACCGAATTTTAATTTTACCACATATTTGTGACAACACTAACCACATCCGAAAAGACATTAAGCCATTTGCGACACACACTTTACACTAAAAACTTCTTTGTTAATAACGACTCATAAAAATATAAATTTCAAAAAATTTTACCCCACTTCGGGAAACTGACCACAACTCTGGAACTGATGGATACCCGCGGTCCAAACCTTCACTAAACGATAGCCCACATATAGACCTATAAGACCACATCAAAAAATTATATCAAAAAAAGAGAAGGTCTTAGAGAAAAATGAATTCGAAAATCTAAAGTATTGAAACACATTTTCAATACAAATTAATGTTTATTAATGCATACAAAAAGAGGACAGAAGTCAAACTATATATTAACCATTGATCGACTCATAACCGATATCATTGGCGAGAATCGCTTTTCCATATAATTAGATGTCGACAGAACTTCATTCGACTTAATAGACGTGTCCACAACTCTGGATTTCTTCGAACGTTTCGTTTTCGACTTAATTTCAGCCAAATCAGGCGATAGAACGGTTCGCATCCTTTCCATTGACTTCCCCCTTGAAGGGGCAGGACCTGTGTTCGACCTAAGAAGCAAAACAACCGAAAACCAAATTAAAATCGCGTGAAAATTGACAACAATATGAAAAATAACTACATTTGGGATGTTGTCGTTCGGTCTTCGAGATGATAGACGTGACGATTATGTAATAAACCGACGAATGAAAGGCCAAAACAAATGGACAACAAATGAACAAAACTAACAAAACTCAAAACTTTTAGTGAAAACAAAGTGCAGTGAATGTGAGCCCAAATGTTTGTACTAAAGCACATGTGTATTAAACACCTTAAAAAGGGTGTAAAAACAATAATAACGTTAACAAAACTTTTGTATATTAGGCGTCAAATTCAAAAACTTGTTAAACAAAAATAACACAATTTTTAGTCTTTTCCTGTTTTAACAAATATTTAAAACCATTTTAATTATGAAAATCACATTTAAATACAATTTATTCTTTAATTTATACCTAATTTTAACAAAAATTTATATTATTGTAAACATGTTTAAAATCGATACCGTTTTACCTCCCTTTTAAGGCACGGTAACCTCAACTGAGGACAGTTGAAGCAAAAGTCGGGGGATATTGTTATACCATTCCCTTTGCACTACAGATACCAACCCTTTATACCCATACCTAAAATACCTGTTTTCCATACAACACGTGTTTATACACTATTTCCTATGCATTGTATTAATCAGTCTTACATTGGGGTTAGTGGAGTGCAGTCGCATTCCTAACACTCGATACACATTATTTTATATACAATTTTATACATTGTTTTATATACTTTTATTCATTTGTAAACTTAATTGTAATCATAATTAAACGATATTCAGTTGAATATACCGTAAGACTCCGTTTATTATAACCTAAGTTCGTGACCATAACAATATTTAGCATAAAATTTAAGAATAAAGGCTTAGACGCCGATCAGTGGCGCAGAGGTAAGAGAGCTGAACAGTTAAGCAGTGCTGAGGAAAGTGAGACCAGTGTTCAAATTCCAGACAAGTCTGTGTTTTTTCTACATATAAATATGTATTGAATTATTAAATAAAATCATTGTTAGCTCTAATGATGGGATCAATAGAAAAGACACTCAATAGTAATAACTGTAAAAAAATTGGAATTAAATTCCTTTAAATAATTCTTTTAATTTAAATATAATTCAATGAAATTAAAAAACAATATTATTTTGTATTGTTTTTTGTAATACATTTAAAATATTTATTTTATTTTTTTAATTTTTATTAATATATAAGATTTTAAATATATATTTCTCACACAAAGAATAACCCGGTTATATTCATAAGGACATAACCTGCCTATGTTCTCAATGCTCAAAAAGCACCTGAATTTCAAATAAGATGAGCTACTCAAAACACCTGGATTCCAATTAAACTGATTGCCCCTACAATTGTTTTCTCAGTAATCACACAAAAACTCATAAGAAATGTCATTACATTTCTTAGAACTTCTATTCAATTGGATTACTATTAAAGATAACGAGATATCAAATCATTATATTCTGTACGAATAATACAATCAAATCACAAATAATTATCAAAATATTGATTGGAAAACAAACACAAAACAATTGCTCTTACAATCGGTGATGACATACCCCTGCGATAGCATACATAGCGCTCTAAATGTGAAGGTTAACACATTTCTTGTATAAATAGGCCAAAGAAATATAGAATTTTTTTCTTCAAACCCTTTGGTAAAAAAAATGTTGTTTTACAGCACTGTTGCTATTATTGCTATTTTGGCCACTGTTTGTCACTCTGCGCCACAATCCAGGGGTAAGTTATAATTATTAAAATACATGTCAAAAGTGGTATAAAATATATTAATTCATTTAATACAGAGGCAAAGGACAAACCGTACAGGGTGATATGCTACTGGAGCTCATGGGCTTCCTACAGGAGCGGCGACGGACTGGTATGATAGTAGACTAAATAAAAAACACCCCCTGTTTAGATAGGGAGACCTAACCGTTACTATACACAGATGGAACCGGAGAAAATAAACCCCAACATTTGCACCCATATATACTATGGGTTTGCGATGCTGGCGCCGAATAATAGCCTTGCGTACATTGAACACGACCTCGACCTTGGTGACACCGACTATCACAGTGGACTCGAATGGGGAAGAGGTAAATAAAATTATAGCACCTTTATTATGATATAACCCATGCCTTCCACTCTGTCTTCAGGTATGTACCGACGCATCAATCACTTGCGTGATGTCAACCCCGACCTGAAGACAATGATATCCATTGGGGGCTGGAATGAGGGCTCGACGAAGTACTCAAAAATGGCCGCCTCTTCTGACACACGTAAGGCGTTTGTCGACTCTGTGCTCATATTCTTAGAAACGTATAAATTCGATGGCCTGGACTTGGACTGGTATATATACACGCACAAAATATTACTACAACCCGGTGCTCAAACTATGCTATTAACTTCTAGGGAGTATCCAGGGTCTGCAGCTGAGGGCAATCAAGACCGAGTGCCGGGCGATCCCAACGACAAAGAGAACTACATTAAGCTATTGAAGGAACTGTCGGACGCTATAAGGCCTAAGTATTTGCTGACGGCCGCCGTCAGCGCCGGTAACGACGTCGTGGACAGGGGTTATCTGCCAAAGGAGATGAACGACAATCTGGACTGGATTAATGTGATGACCTATGACCTGCACGGGGCCTGGGATAACAAGACTGGTTCGCTGAAAATTGTTCAAAGAATTATTATTTTATTATTTCCCCCCTTTTTTAGGACATGTCGCACCCTTACACGCAAAACCAGGCGCTGAGGGACGGGATCTCACATACACTGTCGAGTATGCCATCGACTACTGGATCAAATTGGGCGCCGACCCCAAAAAGATGGTATGCATACAAGCATATAAAATGCAGAATATTCTCTAAAAATTTAGAATATAAAATTATATTAAGCACACCCTTGAATGCCATTCCTAAACAGAACATGGGCATTCCCACATATGGGCGCACATTCACCCTGGCCACTGCTAGCGATCATGGCTTGGGTGCTAAAGTGATTGGCACTGGCGGTCATGAGGGACAGATCACACATCAGCCGGGAATGATTGGATACAACGAGGTAACTTTACACGGTCACCCCTGTCTCATGTGTCTGACCCGGAGCATCTGCCATTACCCCCTAGATCTGTCTATATCTGAACTCGAAAGACTGGACAGTATATAGAGATGACGACCAGAAGATACCCTACACAGTGAATGGCGACCAATGGATAGGCTATGACGACGAGCAGAGCGTCAAAGATAAGCTGACGTTACTGAAGGACAAGGGCTTGGGCGGCGCCGTCGTCTACGCTCTGGACACGGATGACTTTGGCGGTCATTGCGGCGGCAAAAAATTTCCTATCGTTAAGACCATTAGTGTTGAGCTCAATGACGTCAATGGGGAACCGGACCCAGTGATTGAGGAGGTGCATGTGACATCACAGCCCCAGAGCTCCACAACACCCGGACCATCGCAAGAGACAACAGAGCCTACAACTGGAACTACACAGTCTTCACAGGAAACGACTCAGTCTTCACAGGAAACGACTCAGTCTTCACAGGAAACTACAGAGCCTTCACATGAGACGACAACCACCAGCGGTGAGACCACTACCCAATCTTCCGGCGATTTCAAGTGCACGAGCGTCGGTATGTTCGCCGATCCCAAAGACAACACAATATTCCACCAGTGCGTTGACATTGGTAAGGACAAGTACAAGGACTATGTGCTCCACTGTCCGGCACATCTCGTTTTCGACGACAAGCTCCACATCTGTCGGAATCCTCTGTAATAATGAGTGAAACAATTGCTAAAGAATTGTAAAATTCAATTTGTTTTCAAAAACATATTATTTGTTAAAAAGTATTATTGAATAAAAAACTCATTGTTTTCAAAATTTTTGTTTTTATAATCAAATTTATATCAGAATTGAGAAAAGCAAAGAATATTCTGTGTTAACCTTTGGCAGCAAAAATTGAAAAAAAAAATATTTTTTAAAAAAATATTTCTAATAATTATTTCACTAATTATTAACTATTTATTCAAATATTTAATACAAATATTTATTATACAAACAATGAATAAAAATAGATAGGAATACAGAGGACAGTCTGTTAACAATGGACACTATTTTCGTGAGATAACTATAAAACAGAAGAATATCAATTATTCTCTAAAATCCGGGCCATTTTCTCATCGATGGGCCCGTACTCGTCGAGACAGTCCCTCAACAACTTTCTGTATGAGACGGGTATTTCCCAACCGATGCATATGGGCTTTGGTGTACATAAGACCTCCGTTGCCATACATGGCTGCCGGGGTGGACATACAGGTGGCAGAGGACGGGGACACTCAACACACAGGCGCTCGGGCGGACATGTAGGACAGGTCACTGGAGGCGGACACGGCCGGGGCGTACACACTGGTCTCGTTGGACAGACGGGCGTCGGCTCAATGGAGAACGTGGGTCTGGGCGGACAGGTAGGACACGGTGGAGGTAGTGAACACGACAGTTGTGGCGGACAGGCCGTACACTGGGGGCACTGAGCACAGGCAGGTCGCGGTGGACAGGGACGCATGACCACTGATGGTGGGGGACATTGAGGACATAGAGCACCGCCCGCTTGGAGTGGCGGAAATGAGCATGGTGCACATGGGGTACACTGGTTACACTGAGGACGGGCTGGACATACGGTGGGCCGACAGGGCGGGCACATCATGGTGGTGTTAGCATGCTGACTTACGGAACAGTCAATGGCCACCATATCAATAGCGCGCACGTAGTGCACACATAATAAGCATGCTAATTTGGCGAGCAAGCTCATTTTTAGGATAGGAAAAAATTTTATTCTAAATGAAAAAATCATGATAATTATCCTATACCTATGAACTAGGACATTCAATTTAGGCGACAGCCAGATAAATTATCTAGAACAAAAATCTGTTCACATTAAGCAATGAAATTATATTTTTCGTTTAATTATGAAAACATTTTATATTTTATTTACAGTTTATACACAATAATAGGCTTACAATAATCTACTGTATATCTGTATGAGAGGAAAGACGAAACATACCGGTGCTCACATATAGAATATGCTCAATACCCATAGGAGAGAAATGCACTAATGGAAAGACACTTAAATCAAATCTATTTATATAACATATGCACTCAATAACAAAACGATGGACTAATTTAATTCATTATTAACCCCTTTAGCAAAAACCCCCTTAAATTCGTTAAAAACGTACTTTATATTTAATTAATTCATTATCCATGTCTTTATTGCTTCATTGCCAGGGGGCGAAAAATACGACAACTAAATAAAATCAGTGCAACACTTATATTGTATTTATTTATAGCATTTTATTTGATTTCACTTTTGATTTGACATTACATTAATAGTCAATACGAAAAAAGTTATTCACTTTCTAATGAATAGCATAGAAATTCAATTCCGGAATCGCATAGAAAACAGAATAAAACATTTTTTTGTTTCAATTACTATGATATATAAAGTTATATAATAACCAACTCTTAATTATTTCCAGCAACTGGTAAGATGAGAACATCTCATCAAAAAAACCTACCTTTCCCGGGCGTAGCCATGGCGACGTCACACTGACATCATTCCTACCAGTTTATTAAACACGTATCGATTACGATTGACATTGAATTCTTCACAGAATATTCTTCGCTTTTGTGTGTAGTAATTGAATTGGCTTTAAATCGCAGAATATTCTCATATAGAGATGCAGTGATTTTTTCTTTTTCAAAGAACAGAATATTCTTACTTAAAAAGTAGAGAAAAGTTATTTGATTTTAAAAGCATAGAATATTCTTATTAGAAAAAAAGTTTTTGCTCAAAAAGTATAGAATATTCTCACTTAAAGAGAATTTATTCATCACATTCAAAGCACGGAATATTCTCATGAAAAAAAAGATGTTTTTTAATTTCAAAACAGTTTAGAACTTCGAATGAAAACTACATTTATTTCATAGAGTACTTCGGCTAATAAACACAGAGTGAAATAATGGAGAGAATTCTCATCATTTATGGCATAAGCGATGACTACAAGACTGTCGGCTTTTTTCTCACCGGTATAGTCATCACGACGTTTACCGGCCTTATAACCGGGGCCACGATGTCGCTGACGGTCATCGAGATGAAAATATCCACTATAGTACTGAAGCTCCTGTTCATCACCACATGGACAGTATGTCTGGTTTCATACATCTATGTCAAGCACAACTATCAAGTGATACGCGAAATAAACGAAGATCTGAACGAACTGTCCATTAAATACGACATTCCGTTGAGCAATGTCTGCGCCATTATATACATACTCATACATCTGATCATATACTCGGCGAACGTGACCTGTCTCTTCTACGAGACCATCTTGGACGAATTGTTCAAGCTCACGAGCATCGGCATACTGTTCCACCATCATGCGCTCATCACCATCTTCTACGTGAGTGGCTGGATCATTTTTCTCCAGTACGTACACTACGAACTGTGCGTTAAGTATCAGAATATTCTACACGTTATGAGCGAACATATGGCACGGGTAGCATCCATACCGGCCTACAGCTACGTGTATGACATCGCCCTGGTGCTCGAAGAGTTTCACCAAGCTGAACGCGCGTGCATTTTGAAGAATATTCTCTACAGAATAAACACGTTTAATATCGTATTGATTGTGGCCTCGAATATGATTAAAGTGTACTTTCTTCTCATCTCGTATTCCGGCGCCAAATACAAGCACTGTCTCATTTCGCTGGCGCTGATCCTGATCTCCATAAGCCATTCGATAACATTACAGTACATGATATACAAGCGCAGACATTATAAATATATGATCATGGCCCGTTTGGCCTATTGGAAGCTGGTATGCGAGCGCCGTTTACCGAGGGTCAGTTCCGCCATTGAGCTTTCGTTGGCCAAGTATTAAAAATATTATGTTTTTTTTGTAAACAATTCCATAAAATCATTTTTTTTGTCTTTAGATAGCATTACATAACAAATAATATAACAAAAAATATTTGTTTTATTTAAAGAATAATAAATCAAATTATTGTCGAATTAATGTTAATTTCAAGCGTTTAATCTTGGTTATATTAGAGTTATCAATGTTAATAATAGCATAATATTCTTTAAATAAAAATAATAATTCTTTGTTTAAAATAATATTTTTCATATAAAATGTAATATTTTTTATCAAAAAAATTATTTTTATGAAAAATATTACATTTTTTACAAAAATAATTCTTTTTATATAAATATTATTTTTTTATATCAAAAACACTTTTCACATAAAAACCATAACAATAATATTCATCAACTTTTGGTAACAATTATTTTATTTGAATATGTTTTTTGTAAATCATTCAAAAAATATTTATTAATGTCTTTGCAAAAGAAAATCTTATAATAAGTGTATAAATATTTGTTATTATTTTATTATATGAAATAATACGTAATATTCTGTAAAACAGATATTCATGTAAAACACATTGTATTCGCTCATAGAATATTGTATTGTTAATAGCACAGCAAATGTCAACACAATGTCTGAAACATATGTTTACTCATAATAAGTAAATATTGAAATAATATCAAATCATTGTTAAGTGAAACACATATTCAATGTTCGCGTATATAACAAACAATACCCTTATTTGTGTTCTTCAAATACACATGAAATTCATGTGAATTTTCCTGCTCTATATATCTCTAAAATACCCCTTAATTATTGATACAAAGGTCTTTCACATCATTAGAGGAAAAATCCTTAAACTTATTAATACACTAAATATACTCTATATATAAATAACTGAATAAATGCTTATCATATGATAAGAGCTTTGATTGGATTTGAGGCGAAATACCAGTGCTCTCAACACAAAGTATATGTCTGGGAACAGTAGCTTTTATGGCACACAGAATACAGTGATTGTATGAACGCACAGGTGGTTGACAGTCAGACGCGTTACTATTTGAATGCGTCCATACATTTGATGATAGAATTTAATGCCAATTTCACACCATAGATAAGCGCCGGTATGTTTAGCCCCAATTCGATGCACTGTGCGATAAACCAAGTGATCAGATATTAAGCGAAAGAGAGATCAATAATAACTTACTTTTCGTACAATTTTTATTTAATCCCTTAAACAAACACAAAGTCTTTTCGCATATAAAAAGGGGACTTTCGATAGCTGTTTGCCATCACTTTCACTCTCTCTTCTCAAACTCCTGTTCCTTAAGAGTTGTGCGAAAATATTAATTGTATTACAATTTGTGTGTTTCGGAAAAATGTGTTCAAAACTCAAAACAATCTTATTATTCACTGTAATCTCAACACTGATTGCCATTGGATTTGCCACTGATTTGAGTCTGTATTTGACATATGATTTGAGAGAAAACAAAAATTGTATTAAAAAATGTTTTTTTAAATATTTTTTTTCGCCGACAATAAGGACATGGATTTGGGCGCAACGTTCAGCACACTAGCCATACGGTTAGCCATGGTCTACATATTGGGCCACAGCTTGGCATCGGTAGGGCTTGTGTTCAATCATAACAACTGAAAGTTTAAACCAAAAAAAATTAATTCATTTTTTTTATATAAATAATCAGTTAATCACGGATTCGGACATCAGTTGATGGGCTTTGGCCATGGCCTCGGTCTTCACCAAGGGCAACTCATCAATCATCATGTCGTACACCATGGCTTTGGACCTGGTATAGCTCAGGGGCCATTCATACTGTTCAGACGAAGATAATTAATGTGAAAATAAATGTATGTTTTTTTGGATTTTTTTTTACAACAATACAAATATTGTTAATAAAAATGTACGAAAATTTTTAACGAAAATTATTTCTTAATTAAAATTTGTTTTAATTAACAAAAAAAATTACACTAAATTTTTGTAATAAATTATTCACAATTTTTTGGAAATTTAAATGAAGTTATATTTGATGTAAAAGTTTTACATTAAAAATAATTTTCATGTTATTTATAGCGCTTTAAATGTATTGAAAGAATATTTTACTTTATTTTTACTTAACATTTAAATGATAGGAAGAGTAGAATAGAGTCAAAAAATACAGACCTGACTGTGATTTGAAGAGAATTATGAAATCATTTATTCGTGAATACAATTAAAGAGAACATAATATTCTTTAAAAGTTTTTTGTTTAATGTGTTATTCAATGACATATTATTCAAACTAAATTCAATAAAAAAATACTTTAGTTTTAATGATATATAAAATAATGTAAAATATATTTTACAATAAAATTTAATTCATTTCTTGATTGAGAATACCTTTCCTCACAAATCAGTATTTATTTCTACTTTTTCTATATATATTTTTTTCAATTATAAATATTGTCTTCACTGTGAATATACACTATTCCTCCCTTTGAGCACTGATTTAACTCAACTTCAATTCAATAATTATTTTTTTTACAATAAACACAGACTTGTCTGGGATTCGAACTCTGGTCTCCTTTTCCTCACTCAACACTTTATATACTGTTCAGCTCTCTTACTTCTGCGCCACTTATCGGCGTCTAAGCCTTTATTCTTAAATTTTATGCTAAATATTAATGAAAACATTTTGAGTGAAAACTCAATAATATTTGAGTTACAGTTTGTATGTATTGGGGAGAGAGTGAGAGAAGGGGAGAGTGACGACACCTGTAGAATGCTTTTAAATCTGCATATACTGTATGCTAAAGAATATTCTTTTAGAAAAATTATTGCATAGAATATTTTTCATCACTTAATAGGATTCTGGGTTTCAATAATGAATATGAGATGCATTTATTTTCAAAAGGCTTTCCTTCAATATTAAACTACAGTCTCTATCCATAGCAGTCTATCCCTATATCTTCCACACTATAAGCAATACAATAACATATTTCTGTATTTTAAAAATTGTTCTCAATTTTATCTAAGCTTTTAGTAGTCATGGGAATCATATTCCTCTTTTTTTGATAACTATCGCTCCGCGAATAGCCTTGAACAATTTTTTTATACACTTGTTAAGAAAAATAATTTATTTTTTCTCTACAATTCTGACAATAATATTCTTTGTCTCAATTGTCATAAAAAGACGTTCGGCTTCTCTAATGTTAAATGATTTTCAGAATATATTCTATTATAATATGAAATATATTTTAAAAATAAATAATTTTAATATAAAAATATGTTTTTTTAAATTTTTATATACATTATTCTTATGAAAAATCTCGACATTTATTTCATTACGACTGCTATTCACAAAGTCTTTGATTAGCCGCTATTGAAATGATAGAATGTTTTCATTCAAATGTCATTCATTTTATTCATCGCTTAAAAGAATTATATAAAGAATATATATATTTGTTAATATTCTTACGCAACAAATATTACGAAAGAATTAAATATTTTATTCATCAACGAATAAGTGATTTGATAAGAATATAAAAGAATATTCTTATATATAAATGGAGAAAAAAGTTTATAAATTAATAATAAGTATTACATTTGAAGAGAAAATACGTTTAAATAATAATAATTTATAAAAAAAATTGTTTTTTTCTTAAAAATGAGTTCATTTGAATAACAGAATATTCTGTAAACAAAACAATTAATTCTTAATAATTATGATTAATTATCTATTCATTCCGTACGGAATCAATTGCAAGAACACTGTCGTAAACAACATACTCACCGGCCTTTTCATCACAACCTTCACAGCGCTGTCACTTTTGGCCACACTATGTCTGTTCTTCGTCGAAATCGACACTTCCTGCACAATGAAGACAATAATCATTGTGTTATTCATTCTGTTCTGCATTTCGTGTCTCATATCGTATGTAAACATCAAACGCAACGCAAGTGTTATACTCGACATCGACGCCCAATACCGGGAACTGTACGCGAAATACAACATACCGGTCAGCCATAAGTCGACGGCGTTCTTCATCGTACATCTGACCACAACCTATGCGCTGGTGATGGCGTTGGTCTCAATGGACACACAGATCGACGACATCTTTCGTCTCAAGTTCGCCACATTCAAGTACAGACATCACGCCTCCCTGTCCTCCCTGTACACGATCGGCTGGTTCATCTTGGTCCAGTACGTGTACTTCGAGATACAGTACAAGTATCTGAAAATTCTTAAACACATTTACAATGGGCTGAACGCCATTCCCGTCGGCATTCCATCGCAGACACACTTATTCACAGTCACGCAAATTCTGGACCACTTTCTCATCGATGAACACATTCTTCACAAAACGATTTACATAAACATATACTTTATTATTGTGTTTGTCTTCTCGATTGCATGCCTTCACTCGTATTTGCTCTACAGGTACTGTTCCCATAGCCCGGTGCTTGTGCTCAATGTCTCAATACTTATGATAACAAATATTCTCTATTTCGCAGTCAATGTTCTATTGCTATATAAAGAGAATAGATTTAAAAACCATATTAAAAATAAACTTCACTATTGGAGGGTCAACATGATGAAGCACCGCGGTCAAGGTGCTCAAGGTAATCAAGGTCACTTTATAGAATAAATTCTGTAAAAAAAATTATTTAAAAAAACAATTATATTCTTATTTTTGTTCTGAAATTCTATACAAAAAAAAAATATTATTTTATTATTCAATAGAAATAAAAAATTATTTTTGATATGAATTTTAATCAAAAAACTGTTTGCATATAAATTAATTTCAATTGCATTCACACGAATAGTGAAAAACTGTTTTTCAAAAACACATAAGAAATACTAAAATCAATTGAATCGAAAACAAAAATATTTTTTTCCAAGAATTTCATCTAAAAAAAGAGTAGAATTGAATAAAAAATTAAAAAAAAAAAATGAGTCAAACTTTTTCTCTACATTTCTATGGAATAAAAAGTAATGATTGAATTTCAACATAAGTGAGAGAGAGAGAGAGAGAGAGAGAGAGAGAGAGAGAGAGAGAGAGAGAGAGAGAGAAAGAGTCGTCATAGCAATAATAGTGCAATAATTTTCCTTTCATCTGAATCGCAGTCTATTAGCAATTGTGCAAGAATAGTTTCTATGATTGCTTTCTATTGATATTTATATAAAAAGATGACTTTTAAGAGAATATAAAAAATAAAATAATTTCTTATAAAATATAAAAGGCATTAAAAAACACTTTTTGTCACACATTTACATGACTTGCATTTGCACACATTAAGTATGAATATTCTTGACTTTGTTGATCTTCACTTTCACGCACACAGAATATTCTTTGGTGTGAAAAAACATTTTAATATAATTATGTGAACTCAAAGATGAAATAATTCATTACGTATTGAATGCAGTGTTCATTCAATACACTCTTTGTCTCTAATAAATTATACAATTTTTTGAGCATAAAATTCATAATTGATGTCAAAGTTAATTAAAAAACATTTATTCATTGATAATGAATTTTAATTAAAAAATTATAATTACCATCATTTCATCGAATGTGTTAACTCTTATTTAGTTAAAACTTAACCTTGCTTCTAAATTAATAAATGATTCACTCCTTAATATTTACTCTAAGTTTGAAAAAATATTATTTATACTGTTTATGAATTCTTTAACAACTGTTGACCACAAGTATTAGTCCTTCAGATTCTTTGCGTTCCAAAACAGAATATTCTGTCTAACAGTGTTAATAGGATTTAGAAAATATTCTTATATCAAAAGTGTTAATAACTTCATA
>JAQIXR010001210.1:0-14451 GCA_034700825.1 Quadroppia sp. Gr-Ori-00064
GTGAATGGAAATTCACGTTTGAATTGAACCCAGAATTCACTGAAAGGCCAGACATAAGAATAGATGAAAATAGCATTAAATCCATTGATAAGCATTTTATCCATCGATTCGACTTTTGTACTTATGATAACTACATTTCCCCTGACACAACACCCCCTATTAAGTGCATAACATACCGAAATCAGGTATGAAATGAACGACAAATGAAATACCAATTAATGATCACTTGTTTTATAGTCACGACATTTACTAATCGACTGTTCTTCCATTGAATCTCATCTATTGCTGCCATTCGATGAGAACTCTATTGTCTTCACAGAGAGATTAAGTGATACATACAGTTATGTGAAGTTTGTCGAGAAGAACACATCAAAGATATTATGCATTGATTACTTCTATAAATCCAAGAGATTAGAAGAATTTCAATGTCATAAGCATTCATGGATGGATAACCTCGTGGAACAGATCGATCCAACACTACTTCGACACTTGGAGGGAATCGCTGAATACGATGTCGGTAAACGAAGAGGTCTTATGTTGTGGTTTAATATCAACGGACGGCCGAAATATTGTTTCACACCTCCAGGGAGATATATCTCAGTGCAGGTCTTGAACTGAAAATGCAATTCAATTCATAATAATATTTATTCCTATATTAAGTGCAAGAGATCTGAGAATATGATATTCTTCAGAAGTGATTGCTTTTCGGATGGTTTCAATTGGTTCAGTATTACCTGTGCTGTCATTATTGTGGTCTTCATTGCAATCATTTCATTGATTATTATATTCGTTGTCATTATTCACAAAAACTATTCAAAAATTATTAATATATAAAAATCTAAACTTTATTTCATATGAATCGAAAATATTAACAAAAAGTCGAAAATAGAATAAAAAATAGAAAAAAAGTTTGAATGAAAATGAGTTGAGTTTGAGATCAAAGTAAAGAATTTATATGTTTTGTAATATATTTTAAAATTTAAAAAATAAAACATTTTTTTCGATCAAATGATTAATGAATTAATTGAAAGACAATTAATTTTTATGTTATTTATGGCAAAAAATGTATTTTTTGCGAACATTATATGCAGTGAAACCTCGACGAGAGAGACGTCTCTGTAATGCCATTGGAATACAGTTTATGTGATCTGTTGTGTGATTACAATCGATGGACAAAAACTATTTGATTTTGTCGTGAATTTTGAGACAATTTATTGTAAAATATTTTGTTATAATTAAATTAAATGTATTTATATTTGTGTTTAAAATTGAAGACAACTTTGAAGTCGTTTTCTATGGAAAGGGGTCTCAACTGAAGTGTCATTTGATTTCCCATTTCATTCAAGTCATGAGTTTTTATCAAAAAATCAATTTTTTAAACAAATTGTTTGTGTTTTTGATTTTGTTTCAGATTTGTATTACTTTGAGAATAACTAAAAAACTTTTTTCATCAATAGATCCAAAACTTGAAGAATGTTTGCAACGATTCTTGTACTCCTTTTGTCCATTCAATGCATCCAATCTTCGGATCGCATTTGTCAACTGATCCAAACGAATGGTCGATATAATGGTCTTCAGTTGTATCACAAATTCTATCACAAGAATTCAAATGTTTGCAAATTCTCGACATATGTTATGAACACAAACACAAGTGAATGGAAATTCAGTATTGAATTGAACCCAGAATTCACTGAAAGGCCAGACATAAGAATAGATGAAAATAGCATTCAATCCATTGATAAGCATTTCATCCATCGATTCGATATTTGTAGTTATGATAATTACTACTCCCCTGACACAACACCCCCTATTAAGTGCATAACATACCGAAATCAGGTATGAAATGAGCGACAAATGAAATACCAATTAATGATCACTTGTTTGATAGTCACGACATGTACTCATCGACTGTTCTTCCTTTGAATCTCATCTATTGCTACCATTCGATGAGAACTCTATTGTCTTCACAAAGAGATCAGATCTAAGACGAGCAAAAGGCCTACAAAAATATTCAAGTATTTTTTATAGCCTTTTTCAAGTCTCTGGATTAGATGATACCCACAGTTACGTGAAGTTTGTCGAGAAGAACACATCAAAGGCAATATGCTTTGATGTCTTTGCTGATTACAAGAGTTTAACGCAAGTTGAATGTAATTATTATGAGTGGTTTAGTGATGATGTTCAGCAATGGGTGGACCGGATCGATCCAACACTACTTCGACACTTGGAGGGAATCGTCGAATACAATGTCAGTAAACAAAGAGGTTTTATGTTGTGGTTTGATATCAACGGACGACCGAAGTATTGTTTCACACCTGAAGGGAGAGATATCTCAGTGCAGGTCTTTAACTGAAATTTCAATGCAATTCATAATAATATTTATTCCTATATTTAGTGTCAAAATTCAGAGAATATGATATTCTTTAGAAGTGATTGCTTTTCGCATGGTTTCAATTGGTTTAGTATTACCACAATTGCTGTCATTATTGTGTTCTTCATTGCAATCATTTCAGTGATTGTTATATTCTTTGTCATTATTCACAAAAACTATTCAAAAATTATTAATTTCTAAAAATCTAAACTTTATTTCATATAAATCCAAAATATGAACAAAAAGTCGAAAATAGAATAAAAATGAGAAAATTGTTTGAATGAAAATGAGTTGAGTTTGAGATCAAAGTAAAGAAATTAAAGTTTTTGTAATTAAATATGAAATTTGAAAAAATAAAAACGTTTTGAAAATTCATTTTTTATTTTAATTCTTTTCTCAATAAATGGTAAAAACAAAAGACTTTATGAATTAATACAATAATTATTATTATTTGATATGAATTTCGATTTAAAATATTATACAATATTTAAGAAAAAAATTTCAAAACATAACTAATAATTATTTTCTTGTTTTCACCATTTGTTCCAAAAATCTTTTGTCAATAAATTATTTAATATTTTATACAAAGAATATATAATTGAAAAAAATATGAATCAAATTCTTATACATTTTTGTGGTCTTTGAAAAATTGTTGAAAAATGAGACACAAATTCAAACCTTTCAAAAATTGGTACGAATTTGACTCTGACGGCGCTGTTGGCGATCGTCGTTGTCATCGTTGACCATAACGTTCCTTATATACAGTGCGAACGCTGTCGACAGCAATAGTATTACTGTAACAGTGATTATAAACACAATTAGACCGAACTGAAGGTATACTACAAACAGGAATAGCGATAAAAACGCCAATGATATGAGTGTTAGCAATGTTTTCACACCATCGATACGTAGGGGCTGTGAGGTGTTGTTGGGCGTACGCCACCCGTTGCCGCACTGGTTCGGGCTCTGCTGCGATGGTGTGGTCACCTCCGGGGGCGACGACGAGCTCGACGTCTTCTTGGAGGCGACCGTTTGGGGCAGGTTTCGCATAATAGAGGGCTTCGATTCCTCAGCGAATGTTCAAATTCTGTTATATTCTGTATTCTGCACCAGAAGTATAAAAACACTGACACACCTTTCCCTCGAGTATTATATGGGATATTATGTATGGAAAGCCTAAAAATACTTTTCCCTTTTGTATGGATTCAATAGCACATCAAATGGTGGTTTGTGTCGATTCACATCATTTAGAGCACAGGAAATATTTGTGATCAAAAACTTCAGCACTGATTGTATGAGACACCAAAACAGAGGCAATTCCTATGCGATGTTTGGCTTACATTTTGTATGGTTTGTATGTTTTTGTGTTTTGGTATGACATGACTTGAATGGCCAAACACTGGTGTGTGTGTGATAGGAGTCGTCGTCTATAATGAGAGAAAAACTTCATCACATATTCTGTTCGCACAAAAAAGATTATTCATAATAGCTGTTCACTCGCAAAGGGAATGGAAATACAGGTATTTCGTTGCCATATACAGGCCTTGACATAAAAAATAATTCAAAACTGACATAACATTTGTGAACAGTTTTGTCGTTCAAACAAAAAATTAGTACTTTTTTTAGTCGATCGCAAACTTCAAGAGTGAAATCACTTTTAAATAATGAGTGGTTTCTATGCGACTCAAACTATTGATTACAATCGCCTATATTTTTCTAACTGTTCGGCCCATGTGTGTAGATGAGAGAACATATACCTTTCCCTCCAGACCCACACATTCTGTATGTGTTCTCACTATTGAGGACATAATAGTATATGAATAGCAAATGACTTTTCATTTTTGTTATTCAATATTATCTTACGATTTGAATGATATATATTTTGCGCATACATTAAGCCATTCCTCGAACTGTTATTTTTTATTGGAAATCCCTTTTCATTCCCCCTTATTATTATGTTTCCCCCTTTGAAGACATTATATTCTGTGTTAGTTATGAAAGCAATTTATTACAGAAACTTATATTTAATTTATATTTTGCATTCAAATGTAATTTTCAGTTCAATCGATGAATTCAATTATGTTTTTCGCAGATATGTTATTAGAGTTCTGTTAAGAGGTTTTGAAATTTTATTACATTTTTTGTAAACAATAATTAAATATAAACTCATGTTATTTACCACAAAAAAAACTCATTAACTTTTACTTCAGACGAAACAAAGTTTTGATGAGTTTTATATACCATAAAAACAACATAATTAACACAATATATGATTTTGATTCTTAACATAAGAATGCTTTTTATTGCAGAATATTCTGTATTTTTAATTTTTAAAAACTTTTTATTTCAATCGATTTCTATAGCCTTAATGTATTCAAAAAAACATTTCTATTGAGAATTGCTATAAAAATACTGTAATAACAAAAGTTGTGTTGAATTTAAAACTTATTTCTTTATATAGATTTGAATGAAAATTTAAATAATTTAAACCTGTTTTACATTTATAGACATGAGATGTATAGACCTCTCGATAGAGTGTGTTATAAAAATCGATGCATAAATAAATGTAAAAATATTTACTCTAAATAATTGTCGAAAAATTTGAGTCCAAATATTCAACATATTTGTTGGCAATTAATTACTATCTATTGTAATGCAAATCATATTTTTCACAGCAATAAAAATGAGTTTATATTTTATTATTCAAAACACAGTATTTTTCTAACTAATTATAACCACTTATCTGACAAAAAGTGATTTTTTGTGGAGATATCTATTCAAACAAAAGCAAATCAAATGATAAATACCTCTAATATTTGAGCAGAGATTTAATGAATAAATTTTTGTTTGTTTTTGAATCAAAACTTTTGATGAGTTGAACAAAAATATGGCAAAACTTTCATTGAATTGAGTATTGAATTTGAAAACAAATATAATTTACTTAAAAATTATTGACAATTAAAATGTGAAATATTTTTTTCTATCGTTGAAAATGCATAACAAACTCATAATAATAATCAGTGTTTATAATTAATTGACACAAAAAATGTTTTATTAATTCACTGAACCGTAAAAACAAAATATTCTGTGAATTCTTGCATAAGATTTTATGGCAGCAAAAAAATGATTTTTTAAGCCATAAAATCATGTAATGATTCGGTCATTAAAGTCATTCAACACTCACTCATAAATGAGTTTTTTATTATCGATTTTTGATGTGATATTTTGATAGGACAGACATAATCGATGGGTGCGTTGTTTTCAACTTTTTTTTCTCGAAGAGATTTTTAGACGAAGCAAACGGTGCACAAAAATCTCCATAGGATTGACAGTAAAAGTGAAGCACTTTTTTAAATCAAATAAATTATAATCAAATAACACGCGGAACTGGCTTATTGGTGGCACCGGTATGGGATCGACGTCTAAACACTTGAAAACAAAAATAGACTTTTGTTTTATTTAAGAAAATGAGAGATTAGTTAAAAGCGAATGAAAAATGGAAATCAATTTTTATTTTCAAATTAGTTTTATTTTATAAATAAGTTTTAAAAATATTTTTTTCAAAAGAATTTCATTTCATTTAATTTTACACAAATTTTATTCATTTATTTTTATCTTAAATTATGTTCTAATAAAAAAAAAATTTAATAAAATTTTAATTCTATTTTCATTCAAAAAGTACGAAATCTGTGCTAAAACTTGTGAATGAAAGGCATAGCTTTTAAAGCACAGCCTAATCTCCAGTGCTCTCAACTTAAGCCATGCTCACCTTGCTCAAAATACAGCAAAGATATTCCCCTGTATAATGAATGCGAGCGAATATGTATGAGCCAGTAGTGTATGCAAAGGGGGGACAGTTATCATCTCAATTGTGTGGACGTATTTCCTATACCCGTCTATACATTACAGGCAATGAGAGATGTATTGCCTGTCCTGCGTATTGCGGTATCGATTTTTAGAGAGGAAAGGGAGATCAATACTGGGATTCTTTATATGGAAGTCCAGGGAATAGAATTGTAAGAATTTTTTTCTCCAATTCAATGCCATGAATGCAAAACAGATTCATTGCAATTGAAAACATAATAATTTCATAATTTGTTAATTGAATTGTTTTTTGTGTTTTCAAAACATAAAGTCTATAATAATTTATATGTAAAACTGTGTGTCCTTTCTCTTTGCGTGTATTTCCACGAGCGCTGGTATTATTAATAGACATTACTATCTGTGAAAAAGTAATTTATCACAAATTTTCAGCGATTTGTTTAATAACTTAATAGCGATAAAAGTATTCCCAGAATTCATGCGTTAATTCTTGACATATCTTTTGCTGCAAACAATTGAGGGCTAAAAAAATTGCCAAAAATTTGTTTAAATATTTCTTAATAAGTGTTGAGTGAAAAAAAATTATTAAAAATATCTGACACTAAACTAAACCTGTATTTCTGGGAATAACTATCACTATATATAATCATCATTTACTCAATGGTAAGCGTTTTGAGAAAATACTTGACTTTTATAATGAAAATAATCTTTTATTTATATTTATATTTTACAGAATATTCTTTAAAATGTTATCTTTATTATCATTATTATTATTATGTGTTTTTTTGCCGTTTATGAATGAAATGTAAAATATTTTACAATTTTAAAGAATAACTTAAATATAATATCAGATAGTTTTGAATGAATTTTTGAGTCGTGTTTTGAAAGCCATTAATAAATATTAAATGTTTTTTGTCATTCATTTCAGACAATGAAATCGTTTCAGACGACCCAGAGCTAAAGTGTCTTACACTAAGCATTCCCGTGAACCTCAAACTACCGCCGTTGGCATCGGTCTGTCCGACAGTATTAATGGTACGGTATGTTCGGAGTTTGAGGGCTGTGACGAACGTCAAGAAAGGAAAGGTAGTCGAGGAGAGGTAGTCGTTGATAGAGATAGTTGGCCAAAGATGGGAAAGATATCGTCGGGCACTGTATGGCACTCCAAGCTATGGTTTCTCATTTGCACCACACTTTTACTGCACCCACCGGTTTGGTATGTGCTCTGAGAGAACAAATCAATTGTTTTTATATTACATTTAAGACACAATTCCTTATAATTGTTCTCTTATTACTCCATGTGCTCCTCATAGGGCCAGCGCTAACATCCGGGCCATTGAAAAGCGTATATTGGATTCAATTATAGGCGACGGACGGTATGATAATCGGATCAGACCGTTGGGTGTCAACAATACGGGTTCAGTCGGTAAGTGATTGTGACATACATTCACTCAATACCAGTATTTCATGGAATAAATTAATAGCAAATTATATGAATTGATTGACTTGTTTTTGGGAGGAACAGATGGCCCGGCGCTGGTCACCATCAACATATTCGTGCGCAGTATATCGAGCATCGACGATGTGACCATGGTATGTTATCACAACATTATACCATTCAAATATTTATAGAAAAATTAGTTTTTTCTAATTTTTATTAAAATATTTTAAAAGTGAAATCTCATTAAAAACGATAAAATTCTTTATTTATATTTCAATATAAATGCAAAACAAAAAACAAAATCATTTTTTCAATAGATTTGAGAATTAAATAATTGTTAAACAATTGATAAAATGATATGAAATTAAAAAATATATTTTTCTTATATAATAAATAAAAACAATTTTTGTTTATATGATATATGAGAGAGAAATGAGTAGTTGTTATCAAACTTTGATCAAAGTTTTATGTCTTTTCATCACATACTGAATGCCATCCAAAAGTGTCTGTCCGTAAAGACCGAAACAATAGATAATAACATTGCAATCGATATAAACAATGCATTCGTTCGTGATTTCAATACATGTGTCGCTGAATATATTAGTGGCGAAACTCTTGCGAAACACTTTGAGCGCCTTAAGTATGGTCTTACGTGAGCTCACGGCCCGACTCCAGCCGATGCCATACTTCCATAGCGTGACATAATGTTCACAATTACAGGTGCTCTCATTGAACGTGACGACAGTGTTGGCCATTCGGGACAGACAGGTCAGTACGCTGTCGATGTCTGGCAGCGAATTCTGTGTGAGCGCCAACACTTTGGCCGCCACTTTATTCTGATTCTTGAGCCGATATTCTGGCGTATGGTTAGGGAAGACGTCTGAGAGGACACGCGTCAGTGGCTCGTGTCTGACCACTCCATAGCCGCTGGTGTCGGCCATTCGTTGCACGTGAAAACACCAGAACTGGTCGTCAATGAAGTGATTTAAGAGCACGTAGTGACTGATCGCACCGAACCTGATCTCCAATACATCCCCCTTTTGAGCACTTAATACAACACTTTCATAATTATGAAACTTTGCATTCAATGACATTTCACTGCATTTATCGATAGCTAAACAGAAAGTTTTTCTCACTTTTTTGCTTATTTTTGAGCCCATATTTGCCTCAAAAAAGTCATACAAAAATTAATAATACATTTATTTATTACAAAACAATATAATGAATGAAAAAACTGTTTTTTTCGGTATAATTAAATTAAAAGTGAAATGATTTCATAAAATCAATGCATTATTTTTAGCACAGTTTTCACAAAACCATATAAAACTTTGAGGAAATGTTTTCATTAAAAACATAATGAATGAAAACTTTTGTCAACTGTTTTTGTTGTGAGAGTAAATGATTGAAAACAAACACATAAAAAATCAATTAATAAACTCAACGATTGATTGATAGAGTATTTCGTAAAACAAATGATTGCTTTTTTTGCGGAAAAAAGTAATTATTAATCAATTAATAGTAATATATATGAAAAATGATTAATAATTCATAAGAACATCGGATAATGGGATCAACTGTTGAATTATGACCTAATCGTCAACTGATATCACAATGAAATATAGATGTCTTTTGTTTTTTCTCAACCATTCAATCGGAAAGGCATTTGACAATGAAATGACTGACGAATAGTTAGGTCTTAAAGACATTACAAGTAATAAAAACTCTGTTGTCTTGACTGTTGGGTTATTTATGTCTGTCGATAAGATAAGGGTTTTATGTGCTCTTAAACCCCCTGTTCTGATCCCTGTTAAGACCTGTCGTCAGATATAAAATCCATTTTCAAAAGCAAATGTTTGTCTAAATTCTGTTAATATATTTCAACGTTTAATAGCAAATAAATGTCTTAATTCACTGTCAAAAACACATACTCTCATAGGCTGTGAGTCAAAGCACACGTCAATCAAAAGTAACTTTTTGGCAAAACTACTTAAACTCAACGCAAATAATCATAAATACCCGGAATATACTATCAGTGAAGAGAATAACATTGATTTTCAGTTGTCAATCACTTTCTAATAAAAATGAAAACATATTTATTTTGCTTCAAATTCTTGACAATTATTTTCAATAAGAATTTTAATGAAAAAAATTTATTATTAATTAGTTTTGAATACAAAACACATTACTAGTAATGAGTGTATAATACGATTGTCACCCCTTATAGGAATACTCAGTTCAGGTGACATTCCGGGAGCAGTGGAACGACAATCGGCTCCAATTCGATGACATGAACGGCAAAATTCAGTACCTGGTGCTCACCGACCCCAACAAGATCTGGAAGCCGGACCTGTTCTTCTCGAACGAAAAGAAGGGTCACTTCCATGAGATACTGATGCCAAACGTGTTGCTCCGCATATACCCTAATGGGAACGTCCTTTTCTCCATTCGTATATCATTAGGTAAAGTGGTTTTCCGTTTGCAGAACATAATTATGATTTCCTTTCAGTCCTTTCGTGTCCAATGGATCTCAAATACTACCCCTTAGACAGACAGACCTGTTCTATACAAATGGCCAGTTGTTAGTGAATGAAAAACCACTTGTTTTGTATAGGAAATGATTTTTTATATCCCTTTCCTATCAGATGGCTATACGACAGACGACATTGTCTTCATGTGGAAAGAAGGAGATCCGGTCCAAGTGACCAAGAGCTTGAATTTGCCGCGATTTACACTTCAAAAATACCTAACCCTCTACTGCACGAGCAGAACCATCACAGGTATAACAAGCCTTTCCCCATATCGTAATAAAGTGTTGTTCCAATTGAAAGGCGAATACAGTTGTCTTAAAGTGGATCTGCTCTTCAAGCGTGAGTTCAGCTACTATTTGATCCAGATATACATACCCTGCGCAATGTTGATCTTCGTTTCGTGGGTGTCGTTCTGGTTGGACCCGAACGCGACTGTGGCCCGGGTGTCACTGGGCGTGACGACCCTCCTCTCGATGGCCACACAGATATCGGGTATCAACGCCTCGCAGCCGCCCGTCAGCTACACGAAGGCCATAGACGTGTGGACGGGTGTGTGTCTCACGTTCGTGTTCGGCGCGCTCCTGGAGTTCGCCCTGGTCAACTATGCCTCCCGGAGCGACGTACACCAGGCGGCCGCCAAACAGCAACACCAGATACAGCAACGCCAGGCCAAGTGGAATGTGGAACAGTCGTCCCTCGAGTCCGGACAGATGGTGGATGAGGCCATGTATGGTCTGGTATGTGTGAGGCCAACGGGTTTTTCGCTATCGATTGCTATAATGTTTGCTTTCATACACCGCTGGACAGAGAGGCGACGGATACAGGAGTTGTGAGATCCATACGAAGCCCCGTAAGAAGAAGAACTGGTGCAAGAGATGGCTGTCCAAATTCCCCACCCGTTCCAAACGCATTGACATCATATCCCGGATCTTCTTTCCGTTTATGTTCGGCTTGTTTAATCTGGTCTATTGGACGACTTACCTCTTCAGAGACGACTTGCAAACGCCTATCAAATAGTTGTCAATTGTTTTCCATTCTATACTCAAAAGAGAGACAATTGTTTCACAAGAATTTTATTCGTTATATTCAAGTGATGTTTGAATTCTGTTTCGCTTTTATATAATCTGAAAAACATTTTTTTTTTGTTAGAAATGACTTCTCTATTGAAATGAGATTTGAATTTGTGTTTAAATTTTAGATATTATGTAATGAATGAAAAGTTTTTTTTTGTAAATAACTTTAGATTGAAATAAAAGTTGAAATTAATTGTTAGAAAATAAATATGGCTTTCAGTTGGACTTATACCTATTCGAACGGTGCTTTTTTGTTTTACAGAGACCAAGATTATATTCTTAGCTCATCACGTGATGTCAATTAAATAATTTTTTTTATTTAAAAACTAATGGAATTATTGCATTGAAATCAGTGACGAATGAGTGGATCAACTGATGTCTGGATAGGAATAAACAGAAGAAATTGATTGTCAATCAATGGTTAATGTCTTTTCCAGTGGCGATAAAGCGATGGTTTCTTCCATTTGCGACGCCTGAAGAGATGGCCACCGAATAGTCGTCTGAATTGTCCAACGATATCATCACTGATGGTATGGCAGGCATTCAATTCTGTGATCCAATTCCTGAGCCCTAATCGAGGCTCGTATTCACTGCACTCACTGTTAACGTATAGCTTCTCAAACACCTTCACCAACGCCTGGATGTCTTTTCTGATATTCTCTACCTTTCCCATGAGCTGTACCTTCGGAAACCAACAGTGATTGCTATCATAGACCAAACAGTCTCCGAAATCAGTCAATTTGAACTCTACCCTAAATTTTATTTTCTATATAAAATTCTCTCTCTCTCTCTCTCTCTCTCTCTCTCTCTCTCTCTCCAATTAAATAAATATTAAGCCTAAACTCAACACTAATATAGCAATAAATAAACATAAAAATTAAATTGATTTCAATGTCAAATACTTTATCAAAACATATGAATAATATATTATTTTAAGTCTCTATTAATTACATAATTAATACCACATTTCAATTGCATTCTCTGTTCGACTGTCATTGAAGTGAATGTGTATTCACTTTAAATTTGTTCATTTAATCAATAAAACTTTTATTGAATTTTTGAAATCATTAAAAATGTATTTGTTTTACATTTTATTTATATTTTGTTTATTCTTTGAAAGCAATGCAAATGTCGTCAAAAATCAAAACGAAAGAGAAGTGAATGGATTGTCGTTTTCGATGACAGACATTGAACCGGACTTTTCAAAAATTGTAATTATTATATGTTTTTAAAAATATTTCAATAATAACTGCTTAAGAGTGTGTCAAAGGTTTATATGAAAGCTGTGATGAGTATAAAAATTATGAAAATATTGCTAAAAATGCTTAGAATTAATTTAAGATATTAAATATTTGCTTATATTTTATGATTGAGATTTAATGTGAATTATTTAAAATTATAATGAATTATATGTTTATTATTAAAATATTTATAAAAAACTTTTAAATTATATTTCAATGTTTATAAACAATTAATTTTTAAATTACTTGATATTTATTTATGATTTTTTAAAAAATAAGTTTTAAGTTCTTTTGAGACTCTTTTAATAAATATTATTTTTATGACATCTCATAGACCTATATTCCAGTACTTCTCGACTATTATTATACGAGTACTAAAACTGATTACGAAAATGAAGAATTCATTTACTTATTATTTGCCCAAAATGTTTACAATCTCTTCAATGAGTTTGAAAACGCGAGCATTAATTTGGAGTATCATTCAAGGTATTCATGTCTTATGGACGGGAAGAGAAAATACATGAAATTTATTATTAATAATAAAAGAGATCCGAAAACAAATCCAAAAAGAGATCCAAAGGTATGTTAAATGTTATAACATTTTTTAGATGTGATTTTTGCAGCGAAAAAGTCTAAAACTGTTTGTAAATTTAAAGCAAATAATAATAAATTTTCAAATATTATATGATTTCAGAAAATCATTTGAGTTTTGAGTTAAATTTTCTACACAAAAACAGGGAAAAGAAGTTCAATATTGTAATGAATTTCCCATTTTTTATACTCTGTTGTCAAGTGACAGAAATGTAAAAAATCCAAATTTGAAACAAAATTATCAAATGAAAAAGTTTTGTTTTTATAACAAAAAATTGTATTTATTTTGATAGTAATTTATAATGAAAAACAGTTTTCTTTTATCTCATAAATATTAGTCTAAATTATTTATTTTAAAACCAAATGAAATGATTATAATATAACTCACTCTCTATTCGTTTATAATTTATTTAACATTTGTTTTCATATATCAAAAGACTGTTAAATTAAATGGATTTGAAATTCCTATTGAATTCACAAACACAACAACAATGGTATACAAAAGAGAAAAACATAGAACTTTGATTGAATGCATTAATGATAAGAATAGTGAAGTACCCTTTAGGACCATGGTCATATTGAGAGGTGATATGACCGCGAGTGAAAGATTACTATTAAAGCATAACATCACTAATTATTATATATGTGAAGAAAAACAATTCATTGAATTGAAAATATTTGGACAAATGATTTCAAATAAGTGCAAGGATTGTGTCCAGACCACTGCCACCAGTTCTACCACTTCCAGCACTCAGACCACTACCGCCAGTTCCACCACTAGAGCAGCTTCAACCTATATAAATGAGATTCCTTCTGAAGGAATAAATCAAACAGTGTTTATAGGATTTTGTGCTGGATCAGGTGTTATAATTATTGCTTTACTTACTGTCCTTATAATCATGATCAAAATACAACCAAAGGGTGAATATTGAATGAATTTAAATTGATTTTTGAATAAAGTTAATTAAATTCTAAATAAAAATAGAAAATGTTTTCCAAAACACACCGGAAGTACATTATGAACAGGAATTGTCTGAAACACATCAAGTGATTATAAATACACTAAAAGACCAGAATTTGTTCATTAATATAAAAGAAGTAAAACTGAGTGAAGAGATTGGCCATGGTCATTTTGGACAGGTGTATAGGTCTTCACTGTATAATGATATCAATAATACAGTTGCCGTCAAAACAATGATAAACAGTATGTGAAATAAAGACAAAAACTTCATCTAAAAAATGTGTTTCATTTGCTTAAAACAGTTCCAAACGAAGAGACGATAAACACATTTCTCAGAGAAGTCCTGATATTGAAAGACTTGAGACACGAAAACATCATATCATTGATTGGTGTCTCAATTGATGCGAAAAAATCACCGCTTAT
>JAQIXR010001211.1:0-14447 GCA_034700825.1 Quadroppia sp. Gr-Ori-00064
ATTTGCAGTTACCCTGAAGTTCATGGCCTGAACTTTGATACATTGTCTACTGACTTGAGATAATTTTATAAGTAAATGCACCTTTTTTAAGGGTAGACCTATTGGACACTTATTGATATTTTCATAATATTTATGATATCTTCTCAAATAACATTGATTTAGACATTATATGCAAAGAATATTATGTCTGAAATTATTTCAAAATTCATTAAACTCTTAAAATGTTTTGAACAAAAGTTATCTCAAATGATGTCATATTTGTCACAAACGAAGTCCGCTATCATCTCATTCATAGTATCATTCAATGCATTGATCTCTCATTCAATCGATAATCGATTATAAAATTTTTAATTAAATATTTATGGCATTCATTGAAAGGTATTTACAAATTCATATGATCTAAACTGAAGACCAAATAACAATGTTTTTATATCTAACAAATGAGTAAATATTTATTCATTGAATTTTTTTATGGAAAATTCGATAAATAATTGTCAAATGGATATTCATTTTGATTGATAACAGGTCTATTATAAATGTAAGCCCACCTAGGGCAATCAATAAAACATCATTTCATAAAATGAACTCAAATTCTGGACAAAGAATTTGATAACAAAAACAATGTAATCTTTTGCTAAAAATAGAGAATATTAGCACTAAATAAAGAAATCGATTTTTAAAAAAAACTTAAAATAATTTTATTTTATAATAAATATTTTTTAATAAAACAATTGCTAAAGAATTGCAAGAATTAACATAATCTTAAGGGTTATGAAACATAAATCGTTACGTCATATGTGTAGAGGAAATGAACATTTTTGTTATCATATATTTTGTGCTTCACTTCAAACACAAAATATTTTTATAAATTATTTATAATCCGATTAATTGATTCATATTTATATACATCAAAATGTGATTCAATTCACTCTTAATTCAATTCAACACTAATTTCATTCAAATTTATTTTCAATTCATTAAGACATAAATCAAACAAAAAATCATTTTTACGTTTGTTTTGATTTGAGTTTTGATTAACAAAACAAAAAATATTTATGTTTTTTGTTGTCATTTAATATCAAATAAAAGTCAAGATTTGTTTCAATCGTTTTTGTGGTGAATTGGATATCAATTATCGTCTGTTTTGACGCATATATCAATTGGTGGACCAGTTGTGGCACTCGTGAGTGATCGGTAGCCATGCCTTTGGCCAATCTGGTCGTGCCCTGGAGTGCATCCAAAGACACAGAGGTATGTCTTATGACATCAATTGATTGACACTTTAACCACCGATTGGTATTAATGATAATAAACGTCTGTTTCGCACCAACAGGTGATCACATCGACGCCCAGTCCCGAAGACATACCTGTGAACGAGTCCTCAAATGATGGCCAACACCTCGAAGACGACAATGTATTTACCATTTATTTTCACTCTTTTTTGAATGGGTTTTGTGTTTGACTTCTGAGACAAACGAATGATTGTGTCTTCAGATCACATAAACTCTCTTTTGATCACATCTTTGAATGACATTTGACTTAATGTTTGAAAATATTTTTATTCAAACCTTAGTATCTATTAATAGAAGATTCAAATGTCAAATGAATTTTACATTTTATATGTGTTTTTTGAACTATTTTTCTGACACTTCACTTAACCTCTGATCCATTGGTACGAGAGATGAACCCATGGATCACAAAGACATTGATCGAGACCTTCACATTGAGCCCCTTATTGATCGGATAAGGGATTAGTTGTGAATATGTATTATAAATGAGTCTAACATTAAAAGTCATTTCAATTCATTTCATTTATTTATTGAATATAATGTTTATCTTTTCATGAGTTTTGACATCATTTCCAACAAATGTTCAAAACTATAAAATCTGAAAAATATTTCTTCAAATCTTATTATATATAAGTCTATAAATCCTATTATAAACTCATTTTTGAGTCAATCATTTTAGACATACTTTGCAAAAAAAATCGTTGTTTTTATACAATATTTAGAAAATATTTTTTATTGCATTTGTTTTACATTTTTTAAAAAGTTTTTTTCAATTTCTTATCGACAAAGATGTCTAAAATGGATGTCGAGAACAGTAGGGATGATTCGGTGCAAGTGATCGAAGTGACGAATGTGACCAAAGAGGGTCACCCTATAGCAGATCCGAGTCATTTCAAACTGTTGAGGGTCTTAGGCGAGGGGTCGTTCGGCAAAGTATTTCTCGTTAAGAAGGTTATTGGTCCCGACGCCGGCAACATGTATGCCATGAAAGTGCTCCGAAAGGCCACTCTTAAAGGTTTGGCAATTGTTTAACAAAATATAATGAATTCATAACTCATTCTCTAATGACTAATGACTTTAAACCACTACTAATTATACATTGATTTGCAGTCAATTGTAATGTCTTTCATAATATTGAAATGATTTTGAGTTTTACTTTCATTAAATTGAAATGCATTTTATGTTTAAATTCACATCAGTTTAATTGTTGTCAATTGTTGTCAATGTTAGTGAGAGATCGGGTGAGGAGTAAAATGGAAAGGGATATTTTGGCTGAAGTTCGGCACCCATTCATCGTTAAACTCAATTATGGTATTTATAGTTTGCAAACATTTTTATATTTCTCTTCCATTCAGACAATGTTTATAATAATATCTGTTTTATTATCCTCTGAATCAAAGCCTTTCAAACACAGGGAAAGTTGTATTTAGTTCTCGACTTTCTCAGAGGCGGAGATCTATTCACTCGACTCAACAAAGAGGTAATGAAATAGAGTTTTGAAAAGAAATATTTGTTTAAATATATTTGAATAATATTAACGCAAATGTCATTTCAGGTAATGTTTACCGAAGAGGACGTGAAGTTCTATTTGGCAGAGCTGGCACTGGCACTCGACCACCTCCACTCCCTGGGCATTATCTACAGAGACCTAAAGCCTGAAAAGTATGGCTTATAAAGAGTTTTAAACGAATTGTTAATTGTTTTGATTGTTTGATAGCATTCTTCTCGACTCTGAAGGACACATCAGTTTAACTGATTTCGGATTAAGTAAAGAGTCTTTGAATGAGGACAAGGCCTTCTCGTTCTGTGGAACCGTTGAGTATATGGCGCCTGAGATCATCAGTCGTAAGGGACACACGAAGGCAGTCGACTGGTGGTCATTCGGGGTCCTTATGTTCGAAATGTTGACCGGAGTGTTGCCCTTCCAGGGGGCCAACAGGAAGGACACAATGCAACAGATCATGAAGTATTGACTCTATAGTTGTTGTTTGAAATGTGACTCAATTGGCGCCGTTATCTTCTGCCAGAGCCAAGCTGTGTATGCCTCAATATCTCAGTTCCGACACTCAAAGTTTGCTCAGATGTCTATTCAAACGAAATCCGGTCAACCGTTTGGGTTCGGGTACAGAGGGTGGCAATGAGGTTAAGGTCCACTCCTTCTTCGCTACCATTGATTTCGGAAAGCTTTACCTCAAAGAGATTACTCCTCCGTTCATACCTGCCATCAATCGCACCGACAATTTGATTTATTTTGATAAAGAGTTCACAAACAAAGCACCGGAAGGTTTGCAAATACATTGATTACCTAATGGTTTATTGATTTATAAAACGACTTTAAACCCAGACTCCCCTGGAATTCCTGCCAGTGCTAATGCACACGAATTATTCCGTGGCTTCAGTTTCGTTGCACCGAATCTATTAGACGACCCTTTGATGCAAAACAACGAGAATAACACAAACGCCTCGAATAGTACGGATTCGGCGAATACTTCACATTCTGTGTCACGAATGCTCTCAAGAATTATCACTAAATGCAAAGAGAGATCACTTAATGACTATGAATTCTTCGAGGAGTTGGGCAAAGGCTCGTACTCTTTCTGTCGGCGCTGTGTTCACACCGAAACGGGTCTACAATACGCGGTTAAGGTATGACATGACTGGCCGTTGAATTGACGATATAATTAAATGATTCCAACGAACAGATTATCGACAAATCAAAGCGCGATTGTTCTGAAGAAGTGGCGATTCTCTTGAGATATAGTCAACACTCGAATATTGTAACCCTTCACGACGTATACGAAGACACGACTAATGTGTACCTGTTTATGGATATGATGTCAGGCGGAGAGCTTTTGGACAAAATTCTTAATCAAAAGTATTTCAACGAACGAGAGGCCAGTGCTGTGTTGGAAGTGATCGCCAATACAGTGAAATTTCTTCACGAAAACGGAGTAATATTTGAATGATTTTACACTTAAAACGTTTACAATAACTGTATGCAAACGCACAGGTCGTTCATCGGGACCTAAAGCCTTCCAATATCCTATACGCCGACAATTCTGCCAATCCTTCGTCGATACGTATCTGTGATTTCGGTTTTGCAAAACAAATGAAAGCAGACAATGGATTATTGATGACTCCCTGCTATACCGCAAACTTTGCCGCACCTGAAGTACTCAAAAAGCAAGGATACGACGAGGCCTGTGATATATGGTCTATGGGTGTGCTTCTGTACACAATGTTGGCCGGGTATGTCTTCACTCAATTCGTTATATCATTTCCAAAATAATGTTTTATTTTTATACTCAAAGTGTCACTCCTTTTGCTTACGGCCCGAACGACACTCCAACTGACATACTGTCCCGAATCGGCGAAGGAAAGTTCGATTTGAGTTCTGGTAATTGGGTTAATGTTTCCGATTTGGCAAAAGTAAGCGTTTTTTTTAAATATTCACTCAGTCTTTAAACATGAAATGTCTGCTCTTATGCCAGGATTTGGTGGAACGTATGCTTCATATCGATCCCAAACAACGCTATCGAGCGGTGGATGTCTTGAGCCATGAATGGATTCGATGTAGAAATCAATTGCCAGAAACAGCTCTTTCGCACCAGGAGTTGAGTCTAATAAAAGCGAATATGGGTTTGGTATTCGAGGCCATTAACAAGCCTTCGCCAATCAGTTTGAATCCCGTCATCAACTCAGATCTGGCCAAACGTCGGGCCAATCGGACCTCCCATTCGCCCAATAGTCAGTCATCTGATAATTGATTAGTTGTTTAATTAGTTTGAAATCAATATTAATATAATATTACAATTGTTTTACACTTATGTTGTCATTCCGTTCACTGTTTTGTTATCTTATTATTAATTATTGTTTCGATTTTTTTATCAAAAAATATTTATTTCAATTTTATGAACAAAAACACAAATAATTCAATCATTTATTGAATATTTGCCGAATTTGTTGTTATATTCAATGATCTCTTTATTGATAATTATGTCTATAAATGAAAGGATTTGTCATTTTTTGCTATATTTTGAACAAAAATGCATTTTATTTTAAATGATATAATTTTTTCGAACAAATATTCATTAATTTTATTTAATTTTTAAAAATATTTTTAATTTGAAATTTAATGCCAATTATTATATGCTTTAAATAACTATAAAATATTTTGAATGCTTTAAAAATCATGTTTTTATATATTCTTTCGTTTGAAACAAATTTTTAAACAAATATTTAAAATAATAAATAATTCCCAACAAAAGACTCAACGAATAGTTGATTGAATTGAATTCAAAGGAATGACTGAATGAATGAAATGTGAATTTTATTCAATTATTGTTTTGTGCCTTAATTTGCCATTTATTACACATTACTTCTATATATCTAATCCTTAATACAAAATAAGACTCTTTTCTGATAATTATATTCAAATTTTTGGTCAACTTTTATGAATGTATTCCGAGATTGAAATCATTGAAACAATTAATCTATTTATACAATGAAAACAAAATGAAAACTAAATGAAAATAAGATTATTATAACTTATATTAAATATATTTATAGTTAATATTCATATAATATTAGACAACAATTACATCAACTTTTTGACTGATTTAATGTTTATATGAATATTATTATGTGTTTTATTGTCAAACATTCCTTTCTATTCAATATTTATATAAAAACATATTTATTATAAATATTAACAAAATATTACAAAAAGTTATTCAACAAATAAGTCATTTTTTCCTCTTTTAAACTTTCAAACATTTCTTAATAAATTGAACGATATTTTAGTCGATTATATGATTTGATTGTGATTTCAAATTACATTTAATATAAATTCTTTCAAATAAATGAAAATTAATAAAAGTTTTTCTCAATTGAAATGATTTATACAATTATTTGATAGAATTTCTCGCATTTTGTCAAACAATGCATTCATTGAATGAATATTCATTGCAAATAATCATCTCAACGACGGTTCATGTCTTAAGACACCAATGGTTTCCTGTATTTCAATTAGACTTTAATACATTTGGGATTAAAAATAATGTTTATTAATAGAAATTCAATGAAAATATGTTTTTTGTTTTGATTGATAATTACAGTTAAAGTAATATGTTTTCAAACTTCAATTTATTAGAAATAAACATATTTTTTATCAATATTTTGTATTTATTTTTAAAAGTTCATCAGAAATACATTTTGTGTACATTTTCGTTAGACTTGAATTCAAAGTCTACTCAAAATAATAAATATTTAATTCATTGAATGTTTTCAAAATAATTACAATGAAATTATTGATAGATTTTCAAGAAATATAATATAAATTAAATTGAATTCAATTTCAAAAGAGTATTGAAATCACGATTAATACGAAATTCTTGTAATATTGAAAACTCTATTCAATATCTGCAACGAAAATATGATTTATTTTTGAACCACTGGACATGCAGTACAAACTCACCCCCTTATTACTGGATTTGTCATTCGTTTGCTTTTTGCTGTCCATTGACTCCAAGTTTGAAGATTTGATTGTTTTTGAATTATTATTATTTAAATTATTGTCTGACTTATAGGCAGTCAAACAGAACATAAGCGTTGAGTAAATTGAGAACAATATTAAAACTTTTATTAAATTCATAACGAATTGCAGTAATTGTTAACCACTTTTACAGACTGTCTTTCAATGTGTTTGTGTTCAAAGTTTTTTAGTAAAAGTTATTTTTATATATAAAGAGTGAATTCAAACCAACGACTGATTAGTATATGACATGTCATTAGTCCTGTTGTATAATCAAGTGATGAAAAATAAACTCTTTATAAAGTCTTTATATGTCTTATCATTTCGTGAATACATAATGAAAAATAAAGTCAAAAATATATATAAAAATTTTGAGTTTAAATTAATTTAAATTTAGTTGAAACCAGAATTCGTCGTCAAAATTCTGGTTTCAACCGGGTCTTTGATGTGAGACTTAGATTAGCTTTTTTAGCAAAATCTGAAATATTTTTTAAAAACTAGAGAAAAAGGATTGGAAAAGAGATGTTGATCTTAAGGTAAATGATCCGAGTCTTTGGCATACGAATGATATTCATATATTCATTAATTAATAGTAATATTTAATTAGATTTTATTGTTTTACTCGAAATGACTCAACTGTTTGTCTAATATTAATATAGAAATTAATCAATTATTTCATTGTGTAATAAATTCAACAAAAATAAAACTCAAATTATTTGAGTACAAAATTTAGTGCAAAATTTAGTGCAAAAACTTTTTAAAGCATTTTCTATATATTGAACTATAATTAAATTATCGGTAAATGATATGTTTATTGAGACGATGGATGGATATGACTATATAATCAAATTCAGGGTCTTTTTTATTAAGGAAGTTTTCATTCATTCTTTGATTTATAGACAAAAAACAATGGATTTTTAGAGATAACTTTCCTATAAATAACTCGAATGTCTTCTCAACTCAAATGCATTTGATTTAAAGATTTCTTTTAATAACTATAAATATTTTATTCAAATGATGTCCAAAATATCGTTTGTTGTATTGATTTTATGCAATACTATCCTAACGGTGCGATTGGAGTCATGTCCTGAAGTAAAAGTTGTCAAAAATTTAGACGTAAAAAAGGTATGAATTTATGTGAAATAATGATATCAACTCTTTTTTGATGACAACTGACTTGAAATGAATAGGTTGTCGGGAAGTGGTATGAAATACAGAGATATCCCAATCCCTTTCAAGCGAACATGAAGTGCAATACCGCTGAATATACCCTCAAATCCGACGGAACTATTGATGTATTTTATGGTTCACTTCATAATAAGTTTGTATTCATTTTACAAGAAATAACTTTTGCTTTGAAGTCATGTCTAATATTTACTACAATTTGCAGAACTAATGAAAAGCTCAGTTTAAAAGGAAAGGCTACTCCCAGTGCCAGTGATCCGGCAAGAATGGAAGTTCAGTATCAAAATGGTATTCATTTCAATGATTTCATATTATTTCAATAGTTATTGAAATGCTTTCTTCAAAACTCCAGTTCCACAAAAGTTGCATTATTTCATTTTGGACACCGATTATAAAAACTTTGCCCTTGTCTACGACTGCTTCAAACCGCCCGGTGCTCCTACAAGAGTCGGTCAGTATATCCTAAAGCAATAATAATTTAAAGATTTTGAAAATGATTTCTAAATATTTTTTCGCCATTCGTTCAGAGCTTTCATGGATTCTAAGCAGAACTAAGACATTGAATGCAAAAACTATCAAAAAATTGGAGAAAAAACTTAAGACAATCAAAAGTAATGTTAAAAACTTTGAGAAAACAGATCAAACAAACTGTGGATGATTTCAAGAGTGAAATCATGTCTTGTTTTATTGATTGCTTAATAATTTGTTAACTGAAGACAACTCTGTATTAATTAGTTTAGAAATTAGTTTTAAAAATCAATTTTTGAAATAAATTGCATTAATTGTGACATTTGTTTGCATTAAAATCAATTATCAATTATCAAAAACTCTGCCAAAACCAAGGGTGAAGGGGAAGGGTTTTGTATTAAAATTAATAGTTAATTCATTACTAAAATAATTAAATGTTAATTAAATTTATAAAAGCATTTGGTTTTATGTAATTCGAGACCACTTTCTGTTGAGAAACATATTTGAAATTTAGTCAAAAATTCAATTCATTGAAAATCTTTGTTAAAGACGTTTTAGACTAAAAGACATTCATTTCGACAATGAATCGCAATTTTGTGTCAATTTTGACAATTGTCTTATTGGTGGCCATTGTTGGCGCCAACACCAGGAATGATAAGCCCGTAAGACATGACTATTCGAGTCCGGAAGACAATGAGATCGACGACGGACTGTCCGCCGACGCCTATAAGCCGGCTAAACAAACGGATCAAAAGCCGATTGCAATGATTGCCCGAACTATCAAGAAATGGCTAAAAGCCATACCCGAAGCCATTGTCGCCCTCTTCACGAACCTGTTCTCACCCTTCGTCGACCCGAAGATTATTCGTCAAAAAGTCGAGCATTTGATGGAAAATTTGACACAACTTGTGATCCAAGAGCTGCCAAAACCCTATAGAAGTCTTTTTGGACAAATGAACCAATTCTTAGATATGTTTGAAATGATGGGATAATTGTTGATTTCCCCCCTTTTCATACCTATTGTAAATCAAAATTTATGCCATTTTTACAAAGGATTAAAATAAAAATTTAACAAAAAATTAATTTCTTTTTAACAGAAATTTCAATATTTTTATTGATTTTTTGAATTAAATATAATTTTTAATAATATTTAATTTTATGCAAAAATGTATTGAAATTCAAACTATAAATAACATAAAACCATATGTTTTACCATTCATTCAAACTATTATCTCTTTTTCCAGGTATACTTCCTTCTGGCCCCTTCCTGTCCCCACTTCTTGCGCTCTCTCGTTCTCAGGTCTTTGGTCAAGAGACCGACTATTGGTTTGATTTGAAGACAAGAATTGAATAACTCTTAAAATACAACAAAACATTTAATCCAAACCTAATCTCATTCTTTCGACAGTCTTTTCGTCAACAAAACTCCTGAGCGCTAGAGATAAGGCGTATCGAATGGAACCGGACTCTGCTGTGGAGCCCAGTTCGCGCCATTCGTTGTTCTCACCCCACTGTGACCCACGGGGAGGGGCGTCACGACTCCATTGTTTGGCCATCTCTTCGTGCATTGTCTTGCATTCGATGTCAACTTTGAACAGAAGGCCACAAAAGGTGATCGGAGACATCACTTGCTCTCTGTTGGACACCATATATCATCAACATATGATTGAGACGACTGTCTCACAACTACCTGTCCTGCATGAAATCGAAGTAAAGTATATCCTTTCCATTGATATCGACTTTCCCGGTGCCGTTCCCGCGGACGACCACATCTGCGAGACAATACTTTTTCATTCCTAAAGACATTTAGATTACAGAAATGGCGACATTTGTGACCAGAATGTCATACCTCTGGCAGTCATATAAGGCCTTCCGTTGTCATCGGTCATAAGGGGCGGAATCGTTATTTGTGAGGAAACGGATTTAATTTCTTTTCGATATTCCATAATAAAGTCTTTGACGGCTTTAGAGTAAGGATGAGAAACAAGTCTTTCAAAGGCTTGGATCAGATTGTCGTAAGTCTTTTGATTAATTCCTTCCGAAAGTTTGTGTTTCATATCTCGAAATGAGAGCCATTCCGACCCTTGGAGTTCACTTAAGGGGTATAAAAATTCATAAATAGTTAAAACAAATGTAAACCAAATAAATGATCACATTTTGGCCTCTTCTGGAGGTGTTGTCACGCCTTTCCGGATGAGTCTGTCCTCAAAATTATTCATTTTTTCCATATATTCACTGATTTTCTGTCGAATGAATTGATTGAAAAGACATGAAAACAACTGAAGATGTCTTACAAAACAGGTTTCATAAAAGTTTGGTTTCGAGGTATAAAACAATGAACTGAAAGGTCTGCCATCGATGTCGAACTGCGCCTCCTTTTTGCGGGGGTATATCTCAGAGGGGGGTCTCATCATAGGTCGCGCCCTCTTGTCGAACAGACCCGAAGGCATGAGGTATTGAATGGCCAACTGTTGGGACAATAGGTGTAAGTGTTGTGACATGAGTTGGGATCAAGTGATACATTACATCGATGTCAGTCTGTGTCATATCATTGACATCTCTGCCCAAAATGTTGGCCAAATGTCTTCTTCCGGTCTCGAACTCCTGGTTCTGTTCCTCAATGAAGGAGTCGTATTGTCGGGCGCTGTCTAAGTAGGCGGACATGGCTTTCGATATGACTTCTTTGCGAGACTTCTTCTGTTGTGACATAACCTTGGTCTTGTCTTTGGGGTCGTGAAATGGGTCGAATCTGATCCGGGGCACATTGGGACGGAAGGGTCGTTGGCCGGTCACAATCGAATGGTGCTCTACCTCTGACTCCGTGTAGTATTTGAATCGCTTTTGGATTGCAATCAAATGTTTGGACAAATTTTTGTTGAAATTTATGGCAATTAATGTCTTATTCAATAATAACATTGTTTTCAAGACTTGTTTCAAACAATTAATCAAAACATTATTTAAAACATTATTTTGTTATTAATATTAATATTATTTATAAATAATTTTTTACATTTGAATTAAAGTACAAAACATGTGATTATTATGTATTGGTTTTCACATAAATTACATACAAAACAATCAAACCATTGATTCTGAGATTCTATGACAAGAATATTCAATATATGAATAAGTTTTCAAATGTTTTTCAAATGTTTTTAAACTTTTTATTTTTATTCAAATTAAATATATTTGATATTAACTGAGTTTTAATACAATAAATATATAAATCAATTATTGTTTTATAAAAAATACTTTAAACGAATTTAATTATTATTTTCAAAACAATTCATTTTATAAACATTTGGTTCAAAATTCAATTCATTATTGAATACAATTATAATTATATTAAAGAATAAAAGTTTTTAAAAATTTAAATTAATTTTGAATGAAATATAAAATTAAATGTTATTGTAATCGAGAGATTCATTACTCCGTGGCCTCTGACTGTTCCTCTTCACGGCCAGTGGTATCACTTTCAACACTTTCCACCGACTCTTGATTTGCAGGTGTATTGCAATTACAGTCCGTTTTAGGACATTGAGCTTCCGGTGCTTTCGGTGACTCTTCATTGGCCACATCTGTGTTCAATTCGACTTTTGCTTCCGATTCAGACATTTTTGACACAAAAAGTAATTCCGAAACAAAAAAAAACTTTTTAATTAATGAAATGAAAAACAAATTTGAAATGAAATGCGATTGCAATGAATCTGGTATTTATAGGATGGCAAGGATTGTGTGCTGATCGCCAACTGGTTGGGATGTGGTGTGTCGTGTCGTGTGCACTGGTAGGAAAGAACAGTTATGCCACAAATATGACATCAATGCATACATCGATGGCATTGAATGTCGGCATTAAATCAATAAAAAAAGTTATTTTTTTTGTTATTCAATGAAAACATAAGTTTCACTTATTTTCAATTTTTCATGAAATTTACGTCAGTTTTAATGGTAATCAATAGGATATTGAGGGCATGACTGATCCCATGCCACATGGGCTAAGTGCCGGGACAGACATGAAGGGGAAGTAAGGGTTGTTTTTGATTGCGATCACATTTATACGTTCATTGCTTTAAATCATTTGTCATCAGAAACATGTCATTCAATACCGGTGTTTATTCTGTGATATATTGTTTTGAATATCGAATTCTCGTCTTATTTGTGATAATGTTTTCGATGAAAGCAAACAAAAACAATAAATGAGTCTTTCAATAGTGTATGACATATACGAAAGAATATTCAAAACTTTTCAAAACATGATTTCATTGTAAGTCAATTGACTCACTCTTTAGTAAGACTTCGAGAGGAGGAATAAATTACTGGAAAGGCGTTTATAAACATAAAAATTCAAATCATATGACTATTATATTGAGGGAAAACATTGTGAAAATATTTAATAAATAGTTCTTTAGATATAAACAAAAAATTCTTGAAATTATTCGAAAAGATTTCGCATAAAACAAATATAAGAAGATTTAAGGCTTGAAATTAATAGTAAATAATAGTAATACAGAAGTATTTAACGTGTGATTCAATCATATCTTTATTTAGTAATTCATTTGTACAATCAATGAGTGGGTAATCATTGAAAACATTTCCGATTTTTGTAAAATAGCACAAAATATTAGAGATAAAAAACATGTGAACAAATATAGTAACAGTTATTGTATTTTTTTTATAAATTAAATGTTTTTGAAAAAACTGTTAAACAATAGTTCGTAACAAATAGAGTACATCTGAATATGTATTGAATTGGCAAATGAGATGACATTGAAATAAAGTGCAATTAAAAATAAAAATATTTTCAGTTTTTTATAGCAAAAAAAATACTATACTATGTGTTGTTTGATGTGATTAACGATAATTTATTTAATAAATGATAAAATTGGCGCCAATTTATCGAAACATTTTTCTCATGAGTTTCTTACAAACGAATAATTATATGCAAAACAACTATTAATTAATGTCTTTATAATACATCTAATCATTAATTTCTTTATCCATTTTTTTCTATCAAAAATCTCTTTAAATTCAACAAAAAATACACATTTTCTGTATTAAAGCAAACATTTTTTTGTCTCTCAATGACCTAATTATTTGTAATCTTGAAAATCGTTTAACTTTTATGCAAACAATTTAGTCAGTCTGTTAATGACTCCCCCTTTCAATCAGTCATATTATTCTATAATATTTTTTTATAGCAATACTTGAATAAAAGGTTTCTCTGTTTTATGTGAGAGATCTCATGATTGAAAAGTTTGCATATTTTTTATTAATAAAATCTAACAAAACTGTGAAAACGGAGACGATATACAAGTCTTGTGACCAAACATAACGAGTAAACATTAACAGTATTTTAAAACAAAATTTTTGATATTTAATATTCAGTTGATGTTATTGAATGACATTCAATGAATAACAGACTTCTTGTGAATTGTAATTCATTGCAAAATTCTTAATAATTGTTGATTATATTTATTGTAGTTTTAAATCATTGGTAAAATATCTGAAATATTCGTTCAATAGATTATAAATTGAAATATTATCCAAAATCAAGTCATCATCAGTTTATTCGTCATTGATTTGCATATAAAACAATGTTCAGTACATGTGAAAAACATTTGAAACACATTTGAAACACATTTGAAATTTTTGTTCAAATATTTATTTGAATATAAATATAAAAATAATTTCAGAGAAAATAAAACATTTAAATAAATAATTATTAATAGATTTTTATGAATGAATTTATGAATTATGAATTTTAATCAATTATTTTCACAAATATAAGATTTTTTTACTAAAAATTGTTATACATTTTAATTAAAGCACATTTTCCCCCTTGAAATATAACTTAGTGCACATGAGAATAATTAAACCTTAAAGCAAAAAAATGTCATAAAATGAGTTCATTTGATCCGACCATTGAAGACATGACAAACAAATTACTTAAACATATCGTTCGTTGACTTTAA
>JAQIXR010001212.1:0-14445 GCA_034700825.1 Quadroppia sp. Gr-Ori-00064
TAAAAAACACATAAAAATTGAGATTTGATTTCAAATAAACATTTATTTTATTTATAAAAACATTTAACAAAAAAAAAATTCAAAGAAAAAAACTTTTTATTTATTTTTTAAATTTATTTTAATTTCAATTCAATTACTAATGAACGGAACGTTCGTGTCGTCGAACAGTTGGCCTGAGATGTGGTCGACGGAAGCACTGGTAGGTATGGTATGCGATGTGTCAGCCGTGGCTACAGTGGGGGTCTCAGCGCTGGCACTATAAAAGCCTAACTGGCCGTACAGTTCTCTGAGTATGAGTAGCGCCGTGTCCTCTGACTGCCAATAGCAGGCATGGGCTGACAGTGCGAACAGGTATTCGTTGAACGCCTCCACCGGCGACTCCTGTAGCACATAGTCGATGCGTCGGCCGCTGTTGAGGGCGCCGACACTCGCACCCGCATAACCGTCCGGTTCCTCATCACAAACACTACTCATATCGTAGTTATCAATGAGTTTATGACTCAAGTCATTGGCGCCGACGCTGTTGTCGGCGCCGCACAGGTAGCCATCGCTGGCGCTTGTCGTCATGGTATGCGCAGTGGAAGCGCCGGCCGTTTTGTGAGCCCTCGCGAACTCGTTGATCGAATTCCACGTGTATTTCAACGAGTCGTAGATCTTGTTCTTGATGTCGGAGCCCATGCGTGCGATACTGTCCCTGAGCTCTAAGTGCATGCGCTTCCGGCCCTTATGGTGGGGTATGAGCACCGGCTTAATGTCTTTGAAGCACCGGTAGATCATTGGTTCCAAGCGATAGGCGATGGGATCGTATGGGTGAAAGATGTTGTAGACGGCGGCACAGGTAGGCAAACGGAACTCTGGGGACAGGTATTGAATGCCGCGAACCGTCAAAAACATGGGTATTGGCGAACCCATGGCGAAGAAGGCCGACGGCCTGAACGCAAGCGTCGGGTATCTGATGGCGGGAAAGCCCAGCCCTAATGACTCGAAGGGAAAGCTATTGACAGGACTCGCCGGACCTGCCGTTCCTTCGACACGACTTTTGGCACATTTATTGTGGACAAAATTGTGTATAAAATGCTGTAAATTCTTCTGCAAACCGATGGGCAGTTCCCGAAGGCGTTCGTCGCGCCGGAAGTCTTCGTCCGTGAGCGTCAGCACCGTCTGAAAGTCGAGTCTCTGTTCGTCGGCGAAAAAGGCAACAAATTCGGGAAAACCGATGAATTCGAGCAACGATTGTATGCATTGGTTATGACTTTCGGCGAAGAATTCATTCATTTGTTGTGTTTTTTCACTCAAATCGTCGCACGTTTTCACGTCGTCGGCGCCGTCGGGAGTCGACTGGCCGTCGCCGGACGACGGCTCCGACACTTGATGGGCGAGTATGTCGAACACGATCAGTGAGCCGAGACTGTGTCCGCCCAAAGCGACAGTTCCACAATAGTTGGGATTTCTTTGAAAGAAAAAACACGAAAAAAAAATTACTCAAAAAATCGCTGACTTTTCGCACCCGAAGGGCACCGGAAAAACACGACATACCTCTGACAGAAGAGCGCAAACAGACGATTCAACTCCTGGCCCACATTGTCGACAATGGTCTGGCAATAGACAGGACTGGTATAGAAGAGTGCGTCCAAAATCGTGTCGTTCGAGAAGTGGCGTAACTTTGGTATCGACTGCAGTGTAATCTGTTTGAGCCGGTCGTCGATACCGGTCTCCTCCCCGTGCAGTGACGAGTGCCATGAGATGGGCAACAGTTCAATGCGGCCCAACTGACCCGACTCGAGGTATGGGCGATAGTGGACACGCATTTGGCCGAGAGTTATGTCGCGGAAGTCGTCCACGACTTCCACTATTGATCTAAACCTTTGATTTTCAATACAAAACAACAGAAAAAACAATTGAAAAATCATTAGCACAGGTATAGTGAGAGCACCGGTAGATGAGGACTGACCTAATATCGCAGATCTCGCCGATGCCGTGTATGAGGAACACCAGATGATCGATCTGTTCCGGCTCTCCCTCATCGATGTCATCAAATATGCCGTCCAGTGCACACCTGTGCACCTGTCGGGGCTTATTAGGGTTGTCCACCGCCTGTCCCCAGCCGTCAGGCAAGCACTGGTCGATCACGTAGTGGTAGACAGTGGTCGCCGAATGCATGACCACTACCTCTGTGGCGCCTGACGTCAACTCCACCCTCTGATTCCAGCGCTGAGTGTGCATACAGTCCCTAAAGCAGGCCTCGAGACGCTCGGCCACCTCTTCCTCATAGGGCGCCCACCGGTTATGGCCCTCCTCTTTGTAGAACCACGAACAGCGCCGTACGATTGTGTCGACGTCCTGCCAGTAGACGGGCCGTCGTGTGCGCTCGAAGACGGAGACGTCGAAACGGCCGCCGTTTGTGGCGATGACACTCCCGTAGCCGTAATCCCCGGCCGACGAGAGCACCGACTGTTCTAAATTGTATGTGTCATACATAGAGAACGGGCGCCAAATGGCCTTATTTTCGATGATTTGCTGATAAAACCAGTGATAGACTACCGGCTCGTAGGTGTGATACGCACTGGGAGGACTGGCATGTACTACAGGTGACGTCTGATCGACGGGCGCCGCCACTGGTGGCCAGTCCGTACTGTTTGGTAACTGACTTTCCGTCACATAATTCGGTGTTTCGCTAATAAACGAGAAATGGCTGTCGTTTTCCGACCCAATGGCCGGTTGGTTGGCGTCGACACCAACGCCTAAATCACTGTAGGCGTCGGTATGAGCGCCGGTACCCTCCAGTGGCTGATCAGCGCTTGGATAATAATCGCTTGGATTGTATAAAGTTTCGGGCAATGGCTGTACGTATGGTATGTCTGATGGGAGCGGTAGTTGTGCATTGAGAGCACTGATATCCCGATGCTGTTGGTCATCAGTAGCACCTGTCGTTGTGGTCGAGCCATGGTTTGGGTCATACAGTCGTAGCGGACCTGAAGTGAAGACAAAGACTTTTATTAACAAAATTAAAGACAATTTTTTTCGTCAAAACCTTTTCTTTTATAGTCTTTGCCGACAAAGAAGTCGACTTTTGGTGGCGCCGGCCGTTGTGGCGGTGCTGAAGGCATAGGAGGAGCACTGGTATGAGCCGTAAACGACACGTCCGTCACACCAGACAGGGATGTATTGCGCGAATCTGTGGCAAACGCCGGCGCCGACTGCGAGCTACAGGTGCTGTCGACGGACAGGCGGCCACTGGAAGAGCCGCCGGCGCTCTTCAGCAGCGAATGGCCGCTAAACAGCTGCTCAATGATCGAGAGCTTCTGTAGTCGTGATGTCTGGCCATCAGTGGATGTATTGTCGCAGTCGTTGTCATCACATCTTCGGTCGCAGAGACTTATGGTCTGAAACGACTCGTCCAACGGCTCAGAGGAGGTGCGACTGGACGTGGAGTTCGTGTCCAACCGAAGCGATTGTATTATCTCGTCGTTGGTGAGGGTTGTTGTGGTTGTCTGTGGGCTGACTGTCCTCTCGAGCGCCGGCTGTGGTGTCACGAGAATCGCTGTCGAGGTCGGAGTCCACGAGAGGTTCGCCGAAGACAACAGCAGTGATGACGAGGAGTGGCTTTTTTGGATGTTCTTCGCCAGCAGTTCCTTCGCTGTGGACATGACTACTACATAGGGTATGTGTGCTCTCAAGACATGTGGCCAACGATTAAGCGTTTGATTCAATGATAGGCAAAAAAAAACAAAAAAATATTTCAAAACAAAAACAAAACAAAAACTTTTAAATCAAATGATAAACAAATGGACGAAAAAAAAAGTTTTTTTTTTTCTTTATCTTCACTGAAAATAATGGGAAAAAATATTTTCAGATTTTTTTTCGTTTGTTTTTTAAAAATGTGTTTTAATTAACGATTAAATTAATTATGAATTTTAAATACAATACAAAATCACTTTTTTTTGCAATGTCTTACGTGTAATGTTTACGTCCCGTAAATTACGTACGAAAATGAATGCACTGAAAACTTGTCGCCCATTCATAAAGTATGTCAAATGTGTTGTCAATGAATGAGAAGAGAAAAAAGTTTTTTAAAACTAATTTTTATTTAAAAAAAAGTTATTTTAAACTAATTTTAATTCAAAAAAAGTTTTTTTATTTATTTTTTATTAAAAATTATTTTTTTTTTCGTTCAAAACATATGAGAAAATGAATACAAAGTCTGATTTTAAAGCATAAAACAATTATTTTTTAATTCCCCCTTATTTGCTAACCCCTGTATTATTGCAACCATGAGCACCCGGATCGTCACCGTCAATACACTCGATCCTATTGCGTGTAATACTCTTCTCAAAGCTCTTCGTCCAACCATTCCTGCAATCACTGCACCCGAAGTGAACGTCGTTGAGAACAATGGCATTATTGGCACCCAATAGAAACGGCGCGAACACACGCTCCGGGAGATAGCGCACCGACATGTCATTCATCCAGATCTTCATAGGGCGCCGAACGTCGGACAGACACTTCGGGTCAAAACTGGTGCTATTGATCAGTGAGTTTCCATTGAGGCCAACAGTGAACGTGTGGTTCGAGTGCTCACTGAAGGCGAAGGCGCTCTCAGGTATGTGACTGATGTTCGTGTGCGCTATGATCACCTCGGTGAGATTGTTGAGCATGTAGAAGGCCCGGGCGCCCATCGTGTTGATGTTGGTGCCGCCGAAATATAGCCTCTGCAGCGATTTAGATCCCTGTGCGCCGTCGAACGCATGCACTGGTATTTTCGTTATGTTATTGTTGTATAGAATAATGCTTTCGATGTTTGCGAAGGCATTGCACAGGGAGTGGATGTCGTGGTCGGGGCCGACGCTGATCAGGCGCCTGTTGTTCGATATGCGCAGGGCTTTGGTCACGGAGGCCGTGCCCGAGAAGGCGTTCCAATGGATGAGCCGTAGATTGTCGTTATGGCTGACGATTATCTCGTCGAAGACGACGTCTCTGAATGTGCTCGCATTGAGAGCACCGACACTCGACTTACGTATGCGCAACGTCTTGAAGTGCTTCCTGTCGTCGTCGATACCGGCGCTCAGCCTCTGGAATATGGACTCCAAGTCCAGTTCAGTGCCGCCGCCGCCGCACATAATCATATCCGTGTCCTCATTGCAAACGCACGGCGCTATCAGCCCCTCATCAGGACATAGCGCGCCGTTGTTTTCATCGGCACTCGCACAGCGCTTCATACCAGTGCTGTTAAAGTCCAGGTGCTCGCCATCGCTGCACTCGATTCTGTGATTCCTTTGGCGTTCAATGAGTTTCGGATAGCTTTTAAGCCATAGATTTCGGCAGTCATTACAGTTGATGCGAAGGCCAGTCGTGTCGATGACATTCATGGCGTTCGCCATCAAAAAGAACGAGAATATATTCTCGGGTATGTATGGTATGTCTGTGGTGTGGAACACGCCATGACTATCGATGACTACCGTCGTAGGCCTGTTCGTGTTGGACAGACACGTCTCGTCGAAGCCGGTGCTGTTGAGCAGAAGCCGTGGGTCCAGAGTCAACGTCAGCGTCCGATTCGAGGGCTCGTCGAAAGCGAAGGCGTTGTACGGAATGTGCGTTATGGAGGTGTCGCTGATCACGATATCCGTCACGTGTTTGAGCATGGTGAACACGTTCTGGCCTATACGTGCTATGGAGCGACCCCGGAGCTCGACGCGGGTCAACATGTTCTGCGCGCGCCTACCGTTGAAGGCCTTATCAGGTATTTCCGTCACGTTGTTATCGATTAAATAAATTCTTTCAATGTTTACGAATTGACTCAAACACTCGAACAGTGTGTTGTCGGCTGTTTGGGTCAGCGCCGGATTATAGCCAATGACCAGCGCCTTCGTCACCCTATCGGTGCCCCTGAACGCCAGCCTATGTATCGACGACAGTAACTCGTTTTTAATGATAATGATCTCATCGAAGACAATGTCCGCGAATGTGTTGGCATTCAATGTATGGATACTTGTGTTGGAAATCCATAAGCACTTGAAGTGCTTGTGCTCTGATATGCGGAATGTCTTCAAATCGTTGCTTAACTTAAGGAATATTTCGTTGAGTGCGGACTCGTTGAGGCCCTGACCCTCGCATGTGATGCGATCTTCGTGGGCGTCATAATCGCAGTCGCCGTTCAATGGTAACAGTGCCTTATTATCCTCCGCTGAGCGCCGGCCCAACTCATTGCTGATCGAGTAGTACACGACTACGACGATCATGAGCACCGGTAGTGAAAGCACCACAAACGCGCACACCGGGCGAAGTGGCGTACCTTTAAAAAAATATATGAATATTTACAGAATATTCTTTTCATATATGAAAAACACACAGAATTTTAACTCACATTTCATTATGAAATTCTTACAGAATTTTCTTTGACATTAAAAGACGAGAAATTTTTTGTTGTGTTTGAAATAATTGTAAAACAAATTCACTTTGAATTGAAATCTCGTTAAAAAATATTACGATTTATTTTAGTGACAAAAATACTGTAAACCTGCGAAGTCCAGAGGCCTAATTTGGAGCCTACTATAGTGACGTAATTTTTAAACCTTTGCGTAATGTTTACAAACATTCACAACAAACATAACATTTTCTTAAAGGAAGGAATTCAATAAAAATATAAAAATAATGAAAAATGTGTACAAAAAAGTGCTGGATTTTGTTGACAAACAACCACCTTATATAGGGGTATATCAATAAATTATAATTTTTTCTTCTATCTTCCTTTTCATTCGGTGCTCTTCACTGCTCTAAACAATGAATTTTGTGAACAAATAGTGAAAAAGTAATTAAAAGAATAGAATTTATTTCTTATTTAAACAATGTTTTTAAAAGTCAATACAATATGTGATTACAAAATGAAAAACTCATTACTTATTGAATAATAAAAACAATTTTCAAATCGTTTTTACGTATTTTGTTTGCACATATTTAGCGTTGAATTTGTTCACCTGTTTCTCACATCTATACTACACAGGGGTAAGGGGTACAGAATTATTTATATCAAATTAAACTAGTATAATAACACCCTTAAAGTGTACTACAAGAATATTCTTGATTAACTCAAAAACAAACACAGAATATTCTCTTTATTCATTGCAACAGAAAATTCTTAACCAAATATACAGCGAAATAATAGGAAATTCTGTTGAGAGAAAAAAATCTCACATCCCTTTCAACAGCGCCTTCTGGTCGGCCTCATGTATCTCAAACAGCGCCTTGATGTTGTTGACGCCGAAGCCCTGGTGATTGCGTCTCTGAATGATCTCGATCACATGCGTCGGCCGGTCCTGAAGTGGTTTCGTGAACGTCTGCAACAGATAGCCCTTGTCGTCAAAGTCGCACAGTATGCTCAGCGCCTGTAACACATCGAGGTCTTCTGCGACCTTCACCGACGACGTCTTTAGCCTTTCCCTCAGCTGTTTATAGTAGGCGTCGGGCGTTTTCATAAACTCCATACCTCTGGCGCTCATAGCCTTTACATCTGTATATTAAAGGGTGTAAAAAAATGAATAATATTTTTGGGAAAGTCATTCTAACTGTGAAAAGACAATAACTCATGTTCAAGGACAAGTGAAATCGTAAGGGGGTTTATGTGTAATAACTCTGTGAAATTATGTTGAACTGAAATACCCCTTAAAAGCCATGAAATGCTATACAAACCCTCAATAATGTTATCCGAGTTGAAGGCAAAGTGATGAACACCCGGGCCATCGTAGTACTTCAGGAAGGTCTTGAGCATCTGATCCTCGGGCGCCGGTTGGCTGACCAAAAACTTGACCGACTCGTCGTCGTTGGTCATAACCCTGGCGCGGACGGACGTGTGCTCCGAGTGTAGGTGATTCTCATCGAAGGCCCAGAATTGCTTCAAACCCATCCCCGCCTCATACAAGTCCATCATAGAGTCCAGGGTCACCTCCATTGCTATAATGCCGACCACGTGGTCATGGAATCTCAAGTCGACTTTCGGTTGGGTCGAGAGGAAAGTCATCTTTGGGTTCAAAGTGTATTAGTATTTACAATAAGTTTTTGTATTATTTTTTTTCAATTCAACCCTTAATAAAATCTGATTTTAAGGTGCATTTGAAGTGAAAATAGTGCTCAGCAAACACAGGGGAAGAGGTGTTTATCCCTGAGCTCAAACACTCGTACATACATTTAGCGGCGATTCCTTATATTCTGGTAAAAACAGGCCTTTGAAGTGCAGTCTCTGTACGAACGTATGGGTCGTATCGCCGAACGCCTTAATCGTCGCCAAGCGCACAGTACCGGTGCTCTCATCACCCACATCATGAATTTCCTTGACAACGATCGCACCCTTACTTCTCACCCCTTCGACAACGGCCTCAATGTCGTCAACGGTGAAGGAAATGTCTTTAACGCCGTCTCCGTGACGTACCAAATGCTCGGCCATTGAGTTGTTGTCGGGATTTAAAGGCGACTGAAATTCAAGTAATATATCGTTCTGTCGAACGACATGACTGACCACGCGCTGGGATCCCGTCTCAAGACCGCGATAGGCGTATGGCTTGAAGCCCAGGTGCACACAGTAGTACGTGGCCGCCTGTTTGGCGTTGCCCACCCATAGGGTCAGGTGATCGTAGCCAAGTATATGACAATTGCTCGCGGTTTTAGACATACCTTTCCTTCAAAAAAAAGTGAAAAAAATACAAAAAAAAAATTATTTTCACAAAAAAATAGATTTCTTTTGCGTTGGAAAAAAACTTATGAAATGATGTCAAGAGTTATGACAATACAGTTTTAAGTTGAAAATATACCCCTTTTTTCTATCCCCCTATGAATAGACATTATAAGAAATACAGTGAAAAACATATAAATTACAGTCGAATGCGTTTATGAGTCATAAATTATGACAGGGAGTGTCGTATTCGTTGAGCGCCTCCATAAAGATGTTATTATTGAATGAATTAATGAATTCATTGATATTTTTCAGAGAGAGAGAGAGAGAGAGAGAGAGAGAGAGAGAGAGAGAGAGAGAGAGGAGAGAGAGAGAGAGAGAGAGAGAGAGAGAGAGATTACAATTACCTCTTATGTACTGTTTCTCAACATTTTGTTGTGTTTGAAGTGTTTTATGAAATACGTGTCAATTATCACAAAAAATGTCCATTTCTTTTGATTTCAGCGATAAAGTGGCTCTGATTACAGGCTCGAGCGCCGGGATTGGCGCCGCCATTGCTATCATGTTCGCCAAATCCGGTGCACAGGTTGTGGTGACGGGTCATAACGCACAGAACATACAATCCGTGGCCAAACAGTGCGAAGACGTGTCGCCAAAAGGCCACAAACCGTTGGAAGTCATCGCCGACATCACTGTCGAGGAAGACCTCAAACGACTAGTGCGGGCGACGATCGACGCGTTCGGACATCTCGATATACTCGTGAATAATGCCGGCGCAAAAAACAGGACCGGTATAACAGACACGAATTATATGGAACGGTATCTTGAAATGATGGCATCGACACTCACTTCGGCCATACATTTGACTCATATATGTGTCGAACATTTGGCCAAAACCAACGGAACTGTAGTCAACATAACCAGTGCTCTCGCGAAACAAGCGGTGAGTATTTGTCTCTTATTTACACATCGGTTAATACGAGAAAACCACACACAATCTACAGGTGCCGTCAAGCTCCGGGTACAGTATGGCCAAAGTGGCACTGGATAAGTTCACGCGCTGTACGGCTGTAGAGTTGGCCCACAAACACATTCGCGTCAATTCAATCATGTATTGAAAGCACATGTATTTATATTTTAATACCTGTCCCATTCATGTGCAGCTCCGGCCTCATCAAGACCTACAGCCATGGGTGGAACGTAGCACAGAATGAGGAATTGTATGCAAAATACGCCACTGTATGTCCCGTTGGACGCGTCGGAGATCCCGATGACGTGGCGTATGGCGTGCTATTCCTGGCCTGTGGCCAGTCGTCATCGTTCGTCACGGGCACCAACATGGTGCTGGATGGCGGTCACCTTGCTGCTGATATTAATATGGCGTCACTGTTGACGAAACAATGATACCAGGGTTGTTTAAAATTGTCAAAATTGATTGTACTTATTGTTAACAATAAGAAATTGTTTGCAATTAATGTAATGATAGAAAATATTGTGTAATATCTGAATAGAAAATCATTTAATGAATGGTTTTTTTTAGTGAAAATATTAACAAATTATTGCTATTAATAATAATTAGAATATTCTTTGAGTTTTTAAATATGCCATTAATTTGTGTAATTATTATTTCAATTACAGAATATTCTTTGAGTTTTCAAATATGTCAATAATTTGTATAATTATTGAAATGAATTTCTTTTTTGAATAAAGTTTTTATAAGTCTTTGAGAAAAAAGTTTTCCACAACAGTCCGATAGGAAGCGCCGAAACGCTGGTGCAGGTCGTGATTGCCGTTTGCGAAGCGACGCATCTGTGCGTGTTTGACATGTCTCATCACATACTCCGGGTGCTCTATTGTGCTCAATGGGTCCTAATGGCCAATAATCATATACACATGCGTCACACATATGCCGGCGCCGTCAGCACATACCTTATCGCCATGTATTACAAGCAATGGAAAGTTGATTTTCTTGTACTCTCTTTCATGGTTGCACTGAATGTGGGGAACGGAGTATTGAGCAAACGGTTAGCTCTTGTATTCGTCCGGTGCTCTCACTTACCGTCGTCTCCTTCCATGGAAAGTACAATTCGGAGTCTTCACAAAACCTGATATGCCTTTCCCATAGCACTTGTACCGTCTCTTTGCTGTCATATGCTCTCAGATATTGGTTGAGTTGAGTCTTAGGCCAGTCGTCAACACTGCGCGACGCCTGGAGTGCGGCCACTGTCTTGGGAAAGGGATACACGAGTATACTCTGCAGCGCCATCTTTATGACGGCGTCGGGATATCTACAGCCCAAACACATGGCTGTGATAGCGCCGTCAGACCAGCCCAGCACACAGAATTTCTCGAACCCCAAGCCCTAACCCCTCGCCAAAAAGGAAAGGCATTACTGAAGACTTGTTTGTAGTGAACGACAACTCAATGCAAACCGTCATTAACTGATGGAAACACTCGCTGTCGTTGTTGTAGACATCCTGGCCATAGGGTCGGGGTGGTGGTCGGATGCGACCCCATCCCGGTGCCTCGACAGCGATTATGGTGAACTTATCCTGGTCGAGGGCATCGCCTCCTTCGAGCTGAACCGAAAAGTCTGTTTTTGCTGTGCCTTAAAGTCATAGCGAAAACAAAAAAGTAATACAAATCACAAACACAGGTATTTTATGGCATACCTATCGCTCCAGGTATTAACAGCAGTGGCAAAGGGCCCGAACCATACCTCTCATACCATATGCGCCAACCGTTGACATCTGCAAAATGACTGCTCATATTTGAGAAGAAAATCAGTTCTTTGATTCTTATGAATAGATTTCAGTATTATTTTTATTAAAAAATATTATTTTTTTTTGAAATCTTTTTTTTTTGAAACACTTTTGGTTAGAATTTAATATAAGACAGAAATAAAAGTGAGAATAAAATTCAAAAATGATTTTCAGTGCAAATAACAACTCATTAATAAGTTTAGAAAATATTTGAATAATTAATGTGTGATTAAGACCGGAATGAATGGTCAGGTGCTGTACAAACAGCACACAAACAAGTTTTTCATGTGATACAAATGTAGTCAAATATGTAAATATTTATTCAATTATTTCTATGTAATAATAATTTTTTAAAAATAAAACTTATAATTACTATAAGATGTAAATGATACAGTATATACACCCTGTCCTTGGTGCTTTAACTCTCTCAAAAGCTCTTTAATTAACTCTGGTCTAAAGGTATTAAAAAATATATATAATTAATACAAAAATATTTTTCAAACCGAAATGACATTGAATTTTATGATCAGATATTTATGTAAAATATTTTGAATATAAATAATATAATTAATTATTACTTATTAATTGATAATAGAAGTTGAAGTGATCAAGGCCAGTTAAAGAAGAATATCAGTAATATTTTATCTGATTTAAATATTTTTATGTTTTTATGATTGTATTCATTTTGTGATCTCTTATGAGATCTTCGATCAGTTTTGCTGTCATTTGAAATAAATTTTTATTATTCAGAATAACATTAAAATATATTTATTTTATTTCTTCAAAAATACAATTCATTTGATAATAATATTCTTAAATAAAATTCAATTTTAACTTCAAATCAAAAATTCTTGAATATTCTAATAAATCTTCAAATTTATAGAACTCTTCACTCAATCATCTCATCCTTAACGAGATTTCTGTAGAATTTTCGGTCGATTTTTTCCGTACCGGTTCTATGGATGCGCTCAACGAATACGACTCCCCCTTTCAGTTGTTTATACGGCGAAAGATTTTCTTAAGAATTGTTATTACAATTAGTTTTTTATAAACACTTATTGTCTGTCAATAACTAACCCAAAACATACTGTTTCACCTCTTCCTCTGTGACAGTCTGTCCCGCCTTCACAACAACATACGCTCGAGGCCATTGCATGCCGGAGCTGTTGTTGATCCCCACGACCACCACATCGGCAATGGATGTATGAGTCAATAAGTACTGTTCAATCTCTACGGGACTCAAATGATATGATTCGCTGCCAATGGAAACCATAAAAATTTCCTTTAGTCTATCCGTTATAAACAACTGTCCCCTATCATCGTAATGGCCAATATCGCCAGTTCTAAACCAGCCCTCATAAGCGAATGCCTCTTTAGTCGCGCCTTCATTATTGTAATAACCAAGAAATGCATTGTTCAGTCGTACGTATATCTCCCCATCGATACCGGCGCCCAAACACTCGCCAGTATCCAAATCGAGAATTTTTACATCATTTTCCTGATATATGTGTCCCACACATCCCTGGGTGTATGCATTGGTCGAGGAAAATACTCCCCAAGCTATACGCGCTTCACATTCAGTCATAGCATAACTAAAGATAAAGTTCCTGAAAAATAATGTTAAAATTTTATATAAAAAAATTACAGTTATTTCAACTCATTGTCATTGTTTGTTTCATTCAATGGTTATCTTTTATCAGTCAATAATCGCGTCGATGAATAGGTCGATTATAGACTGTTAAAAGAGTGAGGAATGAGTTGTGAACGACTGTATGCAATGTTATTTACAGCGATCTCTTGCTGAGGCCGTTGGCGATATGGACGGGCACTTGTGTGCCACCGAAGCACACGCTTTTCAGACACGAAATATCATTATTGGTTGCATCCATTTCCTCGAGGAGTGACATGCGTGGGCTTATATACAATTGACAGATCCGGTACTTTTCAATGAAGGCCAATATGAAACGCTCGTCCATTTCGTCGAACAGAACGACTGTGTTTCCCATCAACACTTCCATCGGTATTGCTTTGGTGCCAATGATGGAGCCCAGGGGTCTTAAAATAGCCAAAACCTTTGGCGATATTGAGGGCTGTTTAAGAGTTGTATAGCTCTTGTGCGACAACATGACATACTTGGGCGCACCCGTTGTACCCGATGTCTGTATTATTATTAATACTTCGTCTTCTTTGACGTCAAAATACGGTATTCTCTCTAATGTCTGATCCCTTTCCTCTTCCAACAGCTGTTCATATGTCACGTATTTGTCGTCCATTCCATCGAAAACGACCACAAGTTTTACAGACATATCATTACTATTGAAGACATCATTGAATTTATTTAAATGTTTTGCGGAACACATAATAATGTTGGCGCCGACATCGCGGATGTGTTTTGTCGTTTCGTAGCTACTGTTCCTGTGATGTATTGGTGTGAATGTGTTTCCCAATAGAGTGGTAGCGAATCTCAACACCAAATGTTGTATTGAATTCTGTCCACAAAAAGCAATTTTATCCGTTTTATTGATTCCTCTCTCAATCAGAGCCACAGCTATACTATTGGCGCGAATCTTGAGCTCAGAGATAGTCAGGCGCTCATCGGTTTGGGCCTCAATCTAAACAATTAGAGAAAGTGTAAAACATATGATTAAAACTATATAATAACATATCGTAAATCACTGTCCAATGTTGTCCAGGTTTGAGTACATACCAAACATACATTGCTTGCATTCAACTCTTGAAGACGAGACCAAACCTTCTGTCCAAATGTAAGACATTCTTCGGACGACATTTCAGTCTTAATGCTCATAATGTTATCCGTTGTCTTAAAAACAGTTTATTTAATAGATTTTTATTTGAAAAATATATTTGAAATTTTTAAAGCACTTTATATTCGTTCACTCAATAGTGAAATGCAATTCATTTGATAGTAATTATAGAATATATTTTAAATGATAGGAAGTATTGCTTAAAAATAAGATGACTTAAAGAATATATTTTCAATGATAGGAAGTATTGCTTAAAAAT
>JAQIXR010001213.1:0-14440 GCA_034700825.1 Quadroppia sp. Gr-Ori-00064
CAGTAACACTATTTTCATAATACAATTATAACTAAACTTTGACTTCAATTATCATTAATAGTAAAAATGTTTTCAAATTTTATTTTCAGATCCAATGAATTCATGCATAAAATGAATAATAATTATTAAAAATCAAAATAATTTTATTCAAACAATTCGTTCAAACATTTTTTTGAATAAATTATTTGTCTTTAATTATAAAAAAATATTATTTTTAATGATTTTGTTTTAAATAAATAAATATTGCAATGATTTTGTCAATGATATGAATTCTTTGCTATGAAGTCATATGTCATACAAATGGTGTCCAAAAATATTTTTCATCGTCTAAAGAGTCTTCGACAGAATCTGACTGTTCATTGATTAGTATCTTCCAGAATAGTTTCGGCGGCTTCGGGTTCGTGCCTTTGATGGGCGCGCCCACCACTTGCCAGAACAGTTTGGCAATTCTGTGGGGCTGTAACACTGACAGCGCCGTCACTATAGACACGGTGTTCGTGCAGTTGCCGGACGTGAGACTCAACTGATGTTGTAATGAGTTCTCGAGTTTTGTCGAATAACCACAATATGAGAATCTGTGCCAAAAGTCAATTGAAAGCAATGAATTGCAACGAAAACACCCATTCCTTATATATAGTGACAAACATTTCTCCGTCGCTATTAATCAACTCAATTTTGTCGACATTCCAGTGCTCTTTACCACTGTATATCCAGCCCTTGTATTTAGTGTATGTGAGCACAACGTTTGTCACGTTGCGTATGATAGGGTGCGCCACTACCAGCCCCTGGATCAGTTGCAATAGAGTCATTCAATTCAGAATATACTGTCCATTAGGTAATGGATGTGAAAGGATATGAAGGACAGGGCGTATACCTGTATAAATCCCGTGTCTTTGATCTCATCCGCTTCGTTGGTCAACATAAACGTCTCGTTTTTGCCGTCTTTCGCGACGAATAGTATCTCGAGTTTACCCCAAGTGCTTCCCTGTCCGGAACTGCTTATAACTCTGATCTTGTATTGATTGGCTGTTAATAATCAGAGACAAAAATGTTTTCAAAAATCATTGAATTCAATGCATTTCATAGAAAGAGATTTTGTTTATTACAACTGAAGATCAGAAACAGGTTTTCGATGACAACTAACCACAAAACGGTTCCGAATCTCTCGTCACTAAATACATATTTCCCCTTCCGTTCGAGTTGTGTGAAAAGTAGCCCATATTAGAGCATTGGGCGCCGTCTTTGCCACAGCCAAAGCAGTCGCCGCGCAGGTAGTTCTCATAGGTATCGCATGCGAACGCCCGAAAAGTACAGGTTCTGATGACGGAGTCGATGAAGAATCTGAAGGCGCGCCTATGGTTGCACAGGCTGTTCCATTTGCCGTATATGATGTCCGATAGGGCGCCCATGAATACAGAATTACATCCCACTTGCACTCGACCACCGTTTGGGTAAAAGTCTACGTGACCTAACGGTGCGAACGATCCCAGACCTCCGCGGATGAAACTGTCGCCATTGGAGTGAATCACGTCCACAAAGTTGGCGTCTGTCGGGTCCAGGCGTACGCGAGACGGATAGCCTGTAAGGGGTATTCATTTTAAGGTTATATTTTTCAAATATTATCGCAATTAAAATGTTTCAAACCTTCAAAGAGTGGCGCCGCCGGATCCAGGCCAGTGATCCGGCTTATATTAGTGATCTCCATGCCTGTGAAACCGGCCACATGTGCGCCCAATGAGAAGCCGATCAGGTGGTAGTCGTGGGGTTGAACCCCTTTATTGAAGTTTATCATTCGTATCAAAAGTGCTATTTGTTTGCCGATGAGCTGTGTGTTCGCCGCCGCCTTTCCATCGATTGATACCAGTATTTAATACACAATTGCCTCGAATATAACATACCTGAACATAATTAGGTAGTGTCGCCCCGTTCTCCCAGTCCACGACAATCACGTTTATGTCGTCCTATCAGTCATTTTGAACCAAACAATTGAAAACAAATTCAAATAAATGTCGAAATGAATTGAAAGCAAAGCACTCATACCATGAATAGGAAGGCTTCGGTCATCTGCAAGACCCAGGGTCGTCGACCACTGGAGCCGAAGCCATGGATGATGATCTTGATGGGATTGGTGGCATTGAAGTAGGACTTGATGACCGAAGTCGTGTTCTCATAGTCCAGTTTCTCGCCCTCAACCGAATTCTTTCTCGTATACAACGTGAATGTCGTGGCTATCGATTCTGGAGATGCGGGCAATGTATCCAAATAATCAAAAGGACCCTCATCTCTGAAACAGCCAAAGTTCTTATAGCAGACCATCTCTTCGTCTCGTCTTCTCCTATGTCTTCGATGTGTATTGTTTTTCGCGAACTCTTCCTTTCGTTTCCTATTTCGGGCTCTTTTAGAGTCACTCCATTTGGCTAATGATGTGGCGATTGAGGACCAGACCTATTGATGACATTTACAGACAATTCAATTAAGAATAATTAATACAAAAACTTTTGTTACACTATTAGTAATGGCTTAAAAGTTAACAAATTATTGACTCAATTGTGAATAATATTTAAATCATTGTTTACTCAAAACTTTATTCAATTTCAATATTAATTACAATAATTATTTTCAAAAAGACCGGGATTATGTGTAAGGAATATACTGACCAAAAAGTCACTGACATCCAGGTCATAGTCGGCCTCCAATTGTTGTTCGGAATATTCGGCAGAATTTGACACAAATTGTATTGTAGTTAACGCTTAAAGACAGCAATCAATAGAAATGTTGAATAAAAATAAAAATTACTTTTTTTGTTAAATTATAATAAAATTCATTTGAATTGAAAATTTCATTTCATTTCATTGCAAACAAACAACAAAATCATAAAAATTTATTTTCATTTTATGCACGAAAGCCAATATAAATAAAATTCAATAACATTTAAATTAATATTTTTTAAAAAAATTATTCAATATTCAAATGAAAAAACTAAACGGAAGTCAAAAGTCCTGTTCCTCATATAAAAAGTCTATATTTTTTTATTATAAGAAAAAAGGATTTTTGACAAAAAAGTCAAAATTCATTCATGAATGAACTCATTTGCCATGAATTCACGTATTATTCTTTGTGTTTCTGTAACTCATTCCAAGTGATCCCACTATATGTCTGACAAAACACAAAACACCCCCTTTTTAGAGGTAATTATTTCCTGAAAATATTGTCTTTAGGTTAAGGTTAAGAACGTATAGAGTCTAAAGGGAAATATTATTCATTGATTGAAAGAAAATACCCCTTATTGTCAAAGACCCTGAAAATAAGTCATAAACAAATGTTCAAAAGTTAAGTATTTTCTTATATTTAGTAACAAAACAAAACAAAACAAAAAAATGTGTTTTGACTTGTATTCAAGAGTACAATGACTTGAATATCGACTAAATTATGATTAGGTTTTGAAAGCAAACTATTATTATATTATATGAGAATTGAGTGAAAATGTTATAACGCTTTCATTTGAAGACTACAAATATATATATGAAATCACTTTTTATTGTAGTATTGATTGTTTGAAGGGCTTTAATGATGATTGAATGAGTGAAACAAAAATAAACTAGGTCACTGTGCGGTAACCAACATGTGTGAAACCACCCCTAACTGTACCTGTGCTGATTGAGCTGCTGGTGCTGTGCGATAATGGCCTTAATATTGTTTGCGATTCAAATATAAATACTTATAATAACAATAATGAAAAAAGTTTTGATTTTTTCTCAATAATTAAACAAATATAAAATAATGACATTAAGGGGGGACTGGAGTTGTGTGCCTTCGAATGTATGCTACGATAAGGGGTTTAAAAATTTCTTTTTTTAAAACATTCCCTGATATCCCCCCCTTTCGGCTTGAAGGCAGTGATTGAAAAATATGCTAAATAAGTGTAAGAATAACACATTGAATAACACCCTCCCCTCCCATCCCCGTAAACAATGCATGTTTTATTGCATACGAACATAGCGTAACATTTTTTTTATTGTTCAGCAATTTTTTTCTATTCAATCTCTCATAACTTATTTCATATGTTTTTTTGTGTTTTGTTTTGTTTGTCTAAATTCTCCATTCAGTCCATTGAACTTCAGGTTCATTTTCTTGCAATTCTTCACATATATTTCAATGACTTTTTGGAAATTTAAATATTATTTCTAAATATGAAAACATATCTCAAGTGTTTGGAAAGAAAAGTTTGATTTTTCTCTCAAACGGATCCTCAAAAACAATGAACAAAAAATGGCAATAAATATACAGTAAATTCATTACAAGTTTTTATAAGAGTTCTTATTATTCATAAAAAGTTTGAGTTTTTGTTTTAAAGGTTAGAAATTATTGACAGCTTTTTGTGAATAACATTTCTGTTAAATATTTGCTTCAATTATTGTTAATCAAATAAAATGTTTTAAAACTTAAATGAAATCTAAAATAAATATTTTTTTCAAAATAAGTGATATTAAATTCATTGTAAACACAGTTACAGAAAGTTTTTCAATAGTGAAAACATGGCTTTGAAAAGATCCGAAGTAATCATGTTTAAAATTAAACACATAATCAAAATATATATCAATTTCAATGAGAAAGAAATTCAAATTTTAATCTTAATTACGAAAAATCATTTATAAAAATTGAGTTCAATTCTTATCAATGGTATTGATAGCAATGATTCTTTGGACTAAAACTTGTGTTATCTTTACTTAAAATGTTATACTCTTTTCAAAGTCAGTTCTTTAGGAAATGATTTTAATATAATTTAAATAAAATATAAAAATAATAATTTTTTTTAATATAAAACTTACCAAAGATTGAGAAATAAATAAATGAATATTTATGAGACATATGAGACATAACTTATATTAGAGATGAGTTTGAAATGTATTTCACTTTTAAATATATTATGAAATATTTGCTTTAAATTAAAAATAACAAAAAAAAACTTTGAATTTGAAGAAATTTTTTAATAACAACTAAAATAATATATTATTTAACGAAAACATTTATTTATATATATTTTTTGTATTTAAAACTTTGTCACAAATTGAGTTCAATTAAAAACATTTTCATCGCTTAATTAGCATTTAATTGAGTTATTTTTTCATGTAAATGACAAACGGATTAACACATCATTCAAATCAAATATCACTTATCGATGACATAAGTCATACACAATTGTTATACAAGACATTCAAAGCTGTCATTCATTTGTAGTGTGTATTTCTTATGACAAAAATCAAGAATAAAATGAACTTCTTTTTTGATGGAAAAAAATTTATATATATTTTCTTTACATTTTTGTTATGACTTTTACAATGACTTCACAACAGATGAAAAACATATTTCATTCTTCTCTTTCAATAGAGTCTATACTCTAATGCACTTTTGAATGTGACCTAAAAAGTCGGTGCTTTAAGAGTGGAGACCCAATCGTATGCAGAAATCCTTATGTCATGAAATGCCTTCAAACAAACAAAAAATACTAATGAAAATAAGTCTTTTTTTAATAGACTTTGAAATCGCTAACAATTTTTTTTCAATTAGTTTTTTCAGACCTCAACTGATATATGAATTTGCGATCAATTCATGTGAGACTAAACTATTAATTATATTATCGACATTTCGTTCAGATTTTTTACAGATAAAATAATTGTGAAAATAAAATTTCATGTGTTTTTTGGCAATGATTTCATCGAAAAAACATTTGCCAAATATTTAAATAATTTTTTTCTCAGAATATATCAGTTTTTCTTAAAAAAAATAAAAACATTAAATTTGATTATGAATTGAAAATCATTTTTAAATAAAATTTTATAAAAATATTTTTCGACTTTATTTGAATCAAAAATTTCTCAATTATTTTGTTATTGATTTTTTGATACTTTTTGTGATAGATATAAGCATGAATACATTTAAAAAATAACCAAGATTGTTTTATAAACACATTAGAATTGCATTCAAACTGCATAAAACCCTGCGTTTGCAGAACCAGAGTTACCTTGCACAACGGTAACCTTGCTGACTTCTGGTGGCTCTATTCATCACTAAATGTTTTCAATCAAAAAAAGTTTTCAAATTATGTGGCACTGACTGAACATGACTTTCCGTCATATGAACATTCATTACGAATTGATTTACATAATAATAAATAAATTTATCTTTTCTTAAAATAATTATAAAATTTATTCAATATTTGTATTCATTTGAGGAAAATGTTTTCATAATAAATATATGACTTAAACATTGGTTAAATTCATTGTGTAATTGATTGGAAAAAAACACAAACCAAAAGTTAATTGAATGTTGAAATTATATGAACTTGGTCATTCAATACACAATTTAAAAATATGTTTTCTAATTATTTCATCAAATAATATATGGGTTTAAAATTATGACACAAATATGTTCTGGATTTTTATGAACCAAATGTTTAAAAATAAAATAAATATTTAGTATAAAAAATAATTATTTAATCATTTGATTGCTCTTAAAATTATGTCATTATTTAAAGTGAAAACTCATATAATGTTTGATATTTAAACTTAATTTTATTATCCAATGAACAGTCAAAACAGGCCTTCAAAAGTCGATAACTTTTTCAAGTGATGACTTTTAATGTTTAGTTGTAATCAGCTTTTAATTGAGCATAAATTCAATGTTTTTTTCCTAACTTTGTTTATTAGAGAATTTTATTGTTGTTGTCCTTCAAAAAATCATTGAAAAGCACAGGCAATGCATAAACGGATTTACAGTTAATACGGAATTTTTGTTGAGTTTTAGTCGACATAGAAATGAAAAGTTTATTGAGATTTCAATTATAATAATAAAAATATTTCATTTTTAGTCATATATCTTGAAAAAAATATTAAATGAAAGTTTTTGAACTATAGATATAATGAAAAAATACAATAGTTTTTGAATTCAACAAAAAATATTTTCATTAAATGAGTAAAAAATTTGCAAAAAAAATCCTTAATTTTAATCAAAAGTTTAATATAAATAATGCGATTGTGAGTCAAATAGAGTCAATAACTTTATTATACGAATATAAGACATATTTTTATCAATTAATTTGTTTTTCTATGATATTTATTATCAGTTGTCGACTGCAAATGTTATCGACGTTTAGCCAAACAACTGATATATTAAATGTTGTTTTGTATTAATTGTTCGTAAAATAGTTTGATTTTTATAAGGAAGTCATAAAACACATGAGAAATGGCTCCAAATAATAATTTGGGCAAAACTATCGGTGAGTATATTTGATATCATATTTTGATTTTCAAATAACATAATAATTGTATTTAAAAATTTCAATCAAAAAATTATTCCTTATGTTTGAGCGCTGTATAAAATTTTTACATAAAAATAACATATTTTTTACATTCAATTTTATCCTTCAATTTTAAAAGCCATTGAATATTGAATTTCTAATATTTTTCTTCAAAAGTTATGCAATATTTCGTTCAATATTTAAATATCAAACACACAAATCAATTAATGTTTTGGAGTTTTCACAAAATATTATTTTTGAAAATTTTAATGTTTTTATAATTTATTTTCAAAAATATTTCTATTTTTGTCTCTTCTTCTAAAATGAATATAAAAAACATTTTCATTATATTTAATGTAGTTTTCAATAAAACACTTCAAACATATCAATTAATAACAATATAATTGCAATAAATATCAGTCAAAGGGGCCATCCATTAAGGGTTACAAAAATTAAATTCCATTTATTGAGATTTTGGTTCACCAGAAGAGTGACAAAAATAGACATTAGTCTCAATCTAAACGACATAGCATTGAAATCAATTAATGGTTTGATTTTCAAATACAATATCCAATTGACGGTTGAATAGTCCCGAGGGCTTTGTCAGGCACTGGTATGAAATGCCTGAGCCCGTTAGTAATGGTCTAAATTCTCCAACAATTTAATGGATATATTATTTGTAAAATTATTTATAGAAATATTGCTCAACGAAAAGGAGTGAACGAAAGACAAAAATTGTTTCATTTGATGAAATGAAACAAAACGGTAGTTATTTAAGCGGTCATTGATATCACTCTCTCATATAGTTTAAGGGGCTTTAGATTACATAAAATTAAAACAGCATTTTTTTGTGTTGAGCTTAATATACCCTTATATACACTGTATAACTAAAACCCAACAATTTTTTGAGAATAACTTGTTTTACAACAAAATCATTAAAAAAGTTTTTTGTATTTGAATTGAAATATATATTTTTCGGCACTTTCTTTGAGACTATGTCTCGAACTCTTTCACAAATATTGAAGAAATAGTTCAAATGTGTTTTAAATTAAAGTTAACTATTATTATATGTTTTGCTTTAAAGTTATAGTCATTTTTTACAATATAAAAAGTTTTGATTTATGTTAACATTCATTATAAACAAAAAAAAATAATAAATAAATAATATTTTTATTATTATTTAAAGTGAAAACAAATGTTTTGTTATTTATTTCAAATATTTATCGATTGTTGAAAAACATTATTAATATGTTTGAAAAGATCTTGAATTTGAAAAATGACTTTTCGAGTGTTAAAAGACATCTCTTTTTATGAACGCTTGACTAAAATGACATGAATTTGAAAATAATATAATAATTGTTATTCAATAATAATAACCAAAAATGAAATAACCGTTATATGTGTCCCACTTTTTAAGTGGTTTTTATCAACTTTTCATTAGTTTTGTAATAATTGAAAGTTTTTTATTATTTAAGAGAAAAAGTTGTTTTTAACAAAAAAATGTTTTCATCAAAAAATTTCATTCAGTTATTCAAAACATATTCAATTTTTTGTTTTGTTTTACAATTAATTGAATGCAAAAGTGATTTGAGTTTTGGGTCATCACTTGAATCTCTCTCATCTTAGTCTTCGTCATAGGATTTGATTGATTTTTACCAAGAATTCAAAGTTCATTTCAATGTGTTTTGAAGTCCTGTTGAATGACAGCAATTGATAGACAATTAGGTTATGATTAGTGATTAAAATGTTTATTACATTTCAATACGTGTTGTGTTAATGACTATTAGTGTAGCACTCAATCGGATTCACTCACTCTCTCCCTCTCCCCAATCGATTAGACATGAAGTTGTCGCCACTTTCGCCACATGCCAGTGCCGGCAGTGGCCAAGACATGTCCGGGTCATTAGTGGACGACATGTTTCGCGATTGGTTGCCACGACTTCTCGAAGAGAAGCGAAATATGGTTGATATGATCCGGAGTGTCTATCAGTGGAATATCACCCGGAATGGGAAAGTCGTCTCAGTTTGGAGTAAGTGTTTATATGAAGGAAAGCAAACCAAACAAACAATACATTCAATGTCTACAAAAAAAACCATTACTTTCAATGACTATCAAAACTATTAATAGTTTTTCTCAAAGTATTAATTCATTTGTATTTGATTTCCTCATTTGAATGAAGCACTGGATCTCAAGACAGGTAGGGGTGATCTATATGCCGGAGCAGCCAAAGTGAGACCTGACTGTGTGATAACCATGGATGAGAATGTGTCCAAGGGCATGTTTGACGGCAGTGTCGATCCGGCACAGGTATGTTTAGTGACATTTTTGTTTTGTTTGTTTTGAATCGAAAAAAATATATAAATGAAATGACATTAATTGAAAGGGTTTTTAATATTTTGTTTTCACCTGAAAATATTGAAAAAGTATACTCAAAACGAGTCTTTTCACCAAAAGTATTGAATTTCATTTGACTTCCCTTTGAATCCATGTTTTTGTAAAACATTTTCTAACATTTGATTTCATAAATATTTTTAGGCATTTATTACACAAAAGATCAAAATCAAAGGAAATCTTTTGTCTGCTCATAAGTTCCAACAGTTCTGGGCTGAAGAGGCAATAAACGGCTCTATCAAAGCATTGAACGAAAGGATGGCACAGACTGTCGACGACTCAACCACTGTCTCATCCAATGGCGTTGACGCCAAACAAGAGGAAGCGCTCCTTCAGAGCATACCAACCGATGGCCTCAAAAGTGATATCGTCTTCAATATAATAAAGTCGCGTATGAGTGACGAACCAGAACTGGTCAAAGCCATGAAGTTTGTCATCCAATTCAATATAACCCGCAATGGAAAGGTAGTCGCCGTTTGGAGTGAGTCTTGAACTCAAATTTCATTTTCATAAAAGTCTTAACAAAAAAAATTTGTTTCCATTTGTATTGTCTTGACTTTTAGCCACCGATACTAAAGCAGAGGGAGGACTGGTATACAGAAGCGAGTCGAAAGTGAAACCGGACGCCATTGTCAACGTTGACGATGAAAATTATGTTCAGATTTTGTTCGGAAAACTTAATCCTCAAAGAGTTCGTTAGCCATTGATTGAATTTTTTTTTTTTTGGTTATTTGTGTCAAAAAACTTCAATTGTTTGCTTCAATACAGGCTTTTATGACCGGAAAGATTGGAGTCAAAGGAAATATACTACTGTTGCAAAAGTTGGACACCTTCTGGAATCAGGTCCAGAGCCAACGCAATGACCCGGAGATGCCTATCGTCAAAGAGCTTATGCTCAAAGACGTCAGTGTTTTATAGATTGAATTTTTTGTGGAAATTATTTTCGTTTTTTTTGCCATTTCATAGCCATTAAAACCTGGACTCAAGAGTGAAATCATTATATTTGATTTGATCCAAAGATTGGTTCGATTGCCAAACCTTTTAGATGAGGGAACGACTGTCCAGTTCGACATCAACAAAGACGGACGACTGGCCTCGAAGTGGAGTCAGTTTTTCACTACAAATATTGATTTATTTATTGAGAAAAGTCTTTAATATTGAAAATCTTCCACTAATTAGGGCTCACTTATCCCACCGGACAGAGGATAGGGCTGTTAGAGCGAGCAGACAACCAAAGTAGCACATGTAGTACGTGTCTGACCGTCGATGACAACGATTTCGTACGTCTGGCCTACAATACGATAAAACTCGAAGACGTAATCATTTGATATTATAAACTCAATTTTATACAACAATAATAACCCCCTGTTTTATTTGGACAGGCGATAGCCTCGGGTCGTGTCAAACATAGTGGCGATAGTTCTTCAGTGCCTAAACTCAGTAAAATGTTCTCAATGTCTGTAATTAAAGCCAAATTGTAATTAAATTGAAGTTTTTGTGTCTAAACACTTGAATCGCATTCGAGTCAATACATCGTTAAACAAATTTTTTAGTATTTTTTATTTACAATTAAAGTAATGGTTTTACAATATGTGCAATGTTTTTGCAATTCTGTAGTCTTTAAAAAGATTTATAATTTAAAAAATCACAAATTTATTGAATTATAGTTTTTATTTTAATTGTTATGTATTTATAATGTTTTTAAATAAAAAAATGATTTTTAATATTATTTATATATGATTTGAATTGTAGTTTACTTTTTATGACTCATAATGTTTCACAATTACAATGCAATCACACAAAGCAAAACACGACTATCCTAGGGTGCTCTATAAGACTACATAAGAATAAAGGGTGTAATATTGATTAAATAAATACGAATGAAATGTTAGAAAAATCATTATTAAAACATTTACATAATTATAATGTATTAATGATTTGTACGCTTTTTGTCTTAATATATATTTTAATTTATAATGATTTCAATACAACAAATGGTTTTCAGATTTGTGTTGATTTGACTTTAACTTTAACGCCTTAAAGTCTACTCAAAGCAAGGCATCGCAACAGAACTCATATGATTGACAGCAATTAAATTGTATTATTAAAAATAAAGTCATTATCTACTGATATACCTGTGATTCATACCTGTCCACATGAAATGATAGCCAAATAAAGATCATTGATTTGAATCATATGATTATATGATTATAACATTTTGTTGTACTCTATGAACACTCGAGACCTTAGTGGCTATGAATCACATCTTATCGTCAATTCATTTTATAATGTTATATAACTTTATCCAAACTTATGCACATTAGTCATGGCTTGGGATCAAATCAAGTGATGATGCGATTTTGATAAGAGTCAAACTTATCAATCATGTGATCATTAATATCAAGGTCTCAAAAGATGTGATTCATTTAGAGCAAACACTGCAAACAAGTGGAAGTCGTTTGACGTGAATCTAGACTACACTTATGAGACCCGTTTCACAGATGGGTCGCTCAGAGGAGATATTTGGCGACGACACACGACTGGGCGCTACGATTGTCGACGCTTTGGACACACATCATGAATATGACCGACGAGTTCAATGCCGGCCGGGAATGGGTGGCCAAGGAGTTTGACTTTACACGAGTCAGTGGTCACGTGTCTGTGTCTGAGACGGTATTTAAAACAATATAATCTAGGTTAAATTAAGAATAAAATCATTTTTCTTTCTTATGATTACATAATTTCATAACGACTATAACTATGATCCAGGTTATACAGAGTTCTGTAGTTCATAATATTTTATAAACAAAGTGTAGTCAAGATTCTCGTCAAACGACTTCCACTTGTTTGCAGTGTTTGTGGAATTGTATTCAATAGTTATTACAGCTCTAAATGAATCACCACTTTTGAGACCTTGATGTTAACCATCACATGAGTGATAAGTTTGACTCTTATCTAAATCGCATCTTCATTTGATTTGATCCCAAACCATGACTAATGGGCATATGTTTGACCAACTTATATAACACTATGAAATGGCGATAAGAAGTGATTCATAGCCTCTAAGGTCTCGAGTGTTCACACATTCAAAAAGTTATAGTCATATCAATGATCTTTATTCGGCTATCATTTCATGTGGACAGGTATGAATCACAGGTATATCAACAGAGAATAATGACTTTATTTTTGATTATTTGATTAATAATACAATTTAATTGCTGTCAATCATATGAGTTGTGTAACACTTGTGTTGCGATGCCTTGCGTTGAGTAGGCTTTAAGGCGTTTGAGTCACTGTTTGACAGAAACTTATTATGAGAGCAAAAATCACTAAAAATTTCTATGAATTCATACCAGAGCTGATAATATCTTTTGCATTACATAGGATCTGATGTTAACTTATTTATTAACAGTTACACAACTCGTAACAAATTTAATATTTAAAATAATTCATTTTATTTAACAAATGTGTGGATCATTTCAATAGCAATCCTTCGATAAATATATTTGATTTTACAAGTTAGAGTAATTTTTATAACAAAAATATATGATTAAAAACATTGAAATTAATGAGAAAAATATTAATTTAAAAAAATATTTGTTTTGACACAATTTATAAGAACTCTTCTGCCAATCAGTCCATAGATTCTTCATTTGTTCACTTGTTCCGCACTCATGTGTTGCCACATACCAGTGCATAGCACATGGATCGTTACATCCATTGTGGTGAATAAGATGTGTATTATATCGCTTAATACCAGCCCTTTCGGCAATAATACCAGTGATGAACAAGTCTTCGATGTCGAGGACATAACCCCAATAGTGATCCAATGAACGGACCAATGAATGGGTGATATTAACCATGATATAAATGGCACCTCTCGTGTAGTCGGGGAAACAATCCATAGAATAGAACCTGAAGGGGATATTCCACTTGTGGTTGGGCTCTCTTTCCGGCTCAACATTTGTAATCAGTTGTCCATAAAAACCATTTTTAAATGAATTCAAATTATTTAACATTAGATCGATATTAATGACGACGTCGTCGTCCACTTTCACCACGACTGCAGTCTTCGGACAATTGTTGTCAACCCAACGAATGGTTGAAATCGACTTAAGGGTTATATTATAATAGCTGTCAATGAATGAGAACTGAATAATATCTCTATATATGTCCGACTCTTCTCTTAATTGTCTATCTATGGTTTGACTGCCATTTAAACCCATTACAAAATACACAGAAATGTTATGTCTCTTCACATCCGAAACCCATGTGTTTCTCAACACTTGTCTTCTCTCATAATATTCACCACTGATTTGAGCGCCGGAATGAATGAAAATAGAGATCTGATGGAAAGGACTGCAATATTTGGGATCAATTGTCACTTCTTTAGTCAACTCTAACTCTTCTCTTGAGTGGACATACATTCTTGTGGTCTGATTCATAACATAGACCTTAAAGTCTCGATAGGAATAAAACATTAAATAATATGTAAATAAATATAAACTTATAAAACATAATAATATTAAAAGTTTTGCTTTTGAATTATACATCTTTTCAAACAATTATTAATAAAAGTTTAAGAAATTATTGAATGAAACACATCTTTATTACAGACAGAAGTGAAATATTGATGAAAAATATTTGAGAATCCATATTACAAAAGAGGTATACCTAGCCTTGCCAGACGTCCAGGTGCGGCCTGGATTGTCCAGGAATTGAGTGATTTTGGAAGTGTCCAGGGCAGTGCT
>JAQIXR010001214.1:0-14428 GCA_034700825.1 Quadroppia sp. Gr-Ori-00064
GGCCACGGGAACGGGAGGGAACGGGAATGAGTTGTTCAGTTACGGGAGGGAACGGGAGTCAAAAATCATGAAAAGTGTGAACTCTATTGTATACCTAGAGTACAGCTATTGTGCAATCGCTTGATATTAAACGAATGCTATTTAACACGTTTTGCCATTCAATACATATAGCAATACGTGTCAAATGGGCCCAAAATATCGCTTAGATTTAGCACTCATTTTGAATTCGTTGTATTCGTTGTGAATATATTTATTTGAAATTTATTTGAATTATTTCTCAAATTATAAACACTTTTTGTAATCATTTAATCTAAAGATGTCTTCATTTGGTTCTCCAATGCATACCATAGTTCGAGTGAAGCGAAGGGCAGACGAAGACAGGGGTATGTCATACAAAAGGTGCAAATTTGTGGGCACTTGTGATTCAGGCGATGACAAAGACATTGAACTCTTGTTGTCTTCAACGCAAATATTACCACAAATTGAAGTGAAAGATAAAAAGCAACTAAAGATCTGTGACTTAGAAGACGTTTTGGACTCAATGGTGTTTGTGGTCAAACCCAAAGACAGTTTGTTTTCAACAATCGTTTAGTTGTTATCTTATCTGATGTTTGAATGTCTCTTCTCTTCAGTTATCACATGCAATGGTCAACCACTGGAATCAGTTGACAATCAATTGGACGAATCGATGCAATACTTATACGACATCTATGTCTTGGATGACACCGAATGTCTTCATATGGACGATAAGTTGCAATACAGAGACGGCGACGACTCGGAGGACGACTCAAACCATGAGAACTATGCCTATAATGACTATCCCGATGAGGACGAGGTCTCTGAAGATGTCATCGATTATTATAGCTATAGAGAAGACAAAAACGATTGTCAAAGAAATGATATTTTGAGTGATTATGACTTTAATGATGAAGACATCGATGCCATCGATAGACTGGATCTCAAAAATAGAGATTTTGATGAATATGAAGACGAAGAGAAAGAAGAAGATTATTGAATGGTTTTGTCATTGCTTTTCAATTGTTAACATTTTATTAAAATAATTGATTTGTTATTAATATTACAAATATTACACAAATTATTGCAAATTGATCTCATTTTATGAATTATGAATTTTTATATCTTTAATGAATGAATAAATGTTTTTATCGATTATGTATTGATATTTGATTAGCACAGTGTCGTCCGGTGCCGATGCCGGTGCCGGTGCACGTGCCACAGCATTGGGCATATCTCACTATACCTGTGATGACTGCACTTGTGATGAACCCAACTGTAGAGTAGATATCATTTTGTGATTACCGGCAGTTGTTATCGTAATTACAATGATTGACATTCTTCAGATCACCCCTAACAGGGGTATTGGTCAGATCAACCCTAAACAGGGGTATTTTGTCATCACAATAGGTTGACAATCATTTCGTTTTATTCATTAAGCCGTGAATTGTATTATAAATAAAATCATTAAAAATTGTAATATTATTGCAATTTCATTAATAGCTGATTAACAGCAATTAATAGCATTTATTGTATTATTAGAATTAAAGTTATTTTTATTAAAATACAATTTTTATTACAAATAAATTCAACAAACATTTGAATTCATATTGAATTAAAATTGAATTAAAAAATCATAAAATATTAATCATATAATAAATAACATTATTTTAAATAAAAATTTAAACAAATAATCAAATAATTGTTAATTCAAATAATTATAACTAAATATTACAATTAATTTGTTATGAATTCAATAATAAGTAGAATTGAGAGAAATTGATGACAAATGATAATCATTTTTAATATAATTGTGTTATAAGTATTTCAATGATTGTAATCACAAATTATATTATGTTTTAATGCTTTATATGTAATAATGATATGAATAATAAATATCAAAAATACTAATTAATTAATTAAATAAATATTTTCATTCAATTTATAAATATTTTAAAGAATCCAAACAAGAATGTAATAATTGCTGCGTTGAGTGAATGGCACTAATATTAAGCTCAATATTTTGCTAATTAAACAAAACTAGAATTAAGTTTCAATTAATAAATTCAGTATTAATTGTGCAAACTTTCAGTAGTGATTGCATCGTATGATTGTATTCAATCTATGACTAGAATTGTCGTTATATTAATATTATAAGACTTTCTTTAGGCTTCAAATGCAAATAAAATGCTTTTTAGTTTAAAACTAATATTTTTTGATTGTTTGCCATTAGTTTTTTTGAATACAATTTCATAAAATATATTTTCTACAAATGTTAGGAATTGTTATGAATTGCTATAATATTATATTATTTATATATTGAGATCTTATTAAATATAAATAACAATAAATTAGTTAAAAATCAAAAAGTTGTCAAATATTAGGCTTTAAAAGGCATGTAATTAGAAAATGAGCTCAAAATAGCTATAAAATTTATGGACAAGTTTTTGATTTTAAACAATATATTAATTGTTTTTATACGCGAAGATTGAAAGTCAATTGATTTCTGGACCAATCGCTTATGAATGATATATTTAGACTTATTTTAGAAAATTAATGGCAATTATGTTTGATTTGAGGCACACGTGAAGGCAAAGCGATATCGATATTGATTTAAATAATTTAAGTTAAGATCACAATATATGACAACATTTCAATCAAAAAGTTGCAATCAATTAAGAAAACACTTTTTCTAAATCCATTTCAACATAAATAATGAAAATTTCAATTTCACTCTTTTATGTGTTTCTAGTTATCAGGTGAAACCCAACAGTGGGCCAACACCTCCTCATTATGATAATATGTTACTGAAAATATCGACATTCCTATCGGTTTTGCGATAAATAGTTGAGAAAATTGATTACTAATTGATATTTAAAAATCGATTCTTTGACTCAATTAAGTCTTTGTGAAATTCTGTCAATTAGTGAACAATTATTACTAGTCTTTGAGTTGAATAAAATATCAAATAAAATGTCCAAAATTAGTGGTCCTCTAATTGATTAATGACAGGGAATGACTGCTATAATTATTGAGAGTTTGTATGTGATTGTGAACCGCCAGTCCCTTTTGAGCCCACTTTAAGTCATCGGAACGGGGTTTGTATCCCAGAAATGACTCAATTAGGACCTCGAGTGTCGACCAAAAGCGTATTGTCTCCAATGGTTTGTTGAGCCAACCGGTGGTAATGCAGAAATAGGTCTCGTGTGGCGACACGTGATGTATGCGATGATGTCTTCGGGGGAGTATTATATGTGTGTCCTGTCATTAGTCATAACATAAAATGTTATTCAAAAGTTTGTCATAAATTTTGATGAATACCTGCAATAATTGCACCCAATATGGGAGGCCAGAGTAGGTGTGCGACCACTTATGGATCTGAAACAGTATTATCATTGGTTAGCATTGGTTAGCATTGCTTAACATCACTTCAAACCATTTTTATTACCGTACTTTCGCCTTCTATAGCCCGCACACATATATAGCACGCATTCTAATTGTAGTTTAAAAATGATTGTTTTATCACATATTTTGATAAACTCTAACTTTGTTACGAATTTAATGAATAATCAATAGTTTTGTTTTGAATTAATGAAATTCTACAACAAATGCAATGCCTTTGCTCTGCGCCAACCAATTGAGACAATACTTGACAATAAATCATCATTTTTCAGAAAAATACACTTTTCTAAAGATAGTACGCGGGCTATAGACGTGAAAATACGGTAATATCTCCGGTAGTTAAACCTGTCATCTCGAACACCCTCTTTATCGAACAGTCTCTTCCTGTCCTATGTTCGAGAAATACAGGTTTCACTGAATTATTAGAAGACTTTTGGCATAAAAATGACTCAAATTGTGAGAGATGACCAAAAGTGGTAATTATTGATAAAAAGGATCACCTGATTAGTCATAGCGACGAAGATCGCCAGAAGAAAGAGATAACAAATCCAATTGTAATACAAATAAATTGTTTTGAATTCATTGAAATGAAACAAATATAATAAGTAAAGGACTCCGGGTATTATAGCCATGAAGTTATCGCCGTTTGTTTCGATGAAGTCATGTCTTGTAATAGCAGTTGGGTCGATGTGGTGCTCACGGAAGGGTCGGATAAACGCCTTACCCAACACTGCCAACTCTACTGACCCCCAGGTGTCGGCCATCCAGTGAACAAAACCACTCAAAAAGTCTGCAGTAATTATTCCGCAAACTATTGGCAAAAGATATAAATGAAATGATTGACAAAACACTTAATGATGACTCACTTCCGGCAGACACTATTGAACACCATTTACTCGAATCGAAATAATATATTAAATAAATAAAGTCAATTCCTATTAAAAGTGTCGCTATTATTATGCATACGATCTCTTGGACTCGTTTTCCTATATTCGGATCAAATGAATTCAATTCATGAAAACAATATATAAGTAATAGTAGAAGTGATGCAAATAATCAATGAATCGCTTATTCAGCAGAATCTTAATATTCGTGACATTACTATTAATGTACAAAAAGAGCACTTTTTATATGAAATCATATAATCTTTGCTTTTTTTATGAGAAAATATGATTAAAGTTGTATTTAATGGACAACTGAAACACACCCAAAAACATATGAATGAAGACAATGAAGACATAGGTTTGGCCAACATTTGAGATCAATTACATTAATTACATGAATAATGACAACAATTGTGTTGTTATTAACACTGCAAAAATTATTCTCAAAACTAAACCATAAAAAAATTATGAAATACTTTGTTTTAAATTATAAGGTTCTCTAAAATGTTTCGAAACTGAAATCAAGAATTTATGTGCTTTTGAATAATATGTCAGAATATAATGCTTTTCATAAAACTGTTGAAATTATCGAAAATGCATTCATAAGTGAAATGACTAAAAAGTTATCATAAAATGTCCATCAATTGACCATCAATTGACCATCAATTGACCATCAATTGACCATCAATTGACCCTCAATACAATACAACAATTGATGACAACTCTCGCAAGACTTCAATCGGCAAAACAGACAAAATCAATGATCTGTTAATAACTGAAATGTTTAATATTTTATGAGAGGTTTAGTTATAAATATATTATCATATATTATATTATACGACAATTTTCTGGCACCAGAACTAACGAAGAACTCTTGTGTGACTACAGATATACTTTACCCCAATTTATAAGCGATTTTTTGCTACAAATATAATGTAATAAATGTTTTATAAACTATTTTTTTAATGTAAAAATTGTCAGAACTATATATAAATAGATTGGAGTAAAGGGTCTGACACTGAAGGGATGGCACTGTTTTTGTGATATAATTCTATATATTTTACGAATATTTAATATTGTTTTAATAATAAACATTTTTTATGAAAATTGTATAAAAAACTTCAATCAATGTTTTCATTGATTATTAAATGAAATAACAAATAAGTTATGAAAAAATTCTTGAAATGTTTAGTCATTTGATTGCAATTCAATTAATATTCAAAACGAGAAAAAATTATTATATTATAAAATATTCATTGAATTTCATTATTAAAGAATATAATAAGCCATAGCACGACCACGATCACGACCTTGGTCATATTCATGATACTTAATACTTAACTGTCTTTGCAAACATTGACAAAGTTTTATCAATTTATCAAAACATTGTTAGTCTTGATATAGCACCTTGTTCACATTATTGACCATGTTATTTGAATTGTCAAATATCTCATAATTTGATAAAATTGAGTCAAAATATACATAAATATAAAGTAAGTGAAGGAATGACTAAACTAACCGTTTGTATACAGAAGTGCCAATTGTTTTGCCCCCTCATGATTAGGCCCCCACCGAAACTGCTTGTTCTCATAGATGTAATCATAGTTGCAATTTGGGTCGTCTTCAGACACACACTTCTGGTCGATGTGTTTGTTATGGTTGAGACCTATTGGCCCGAAAGCCATCATAAGAGTTGACGTTCACTCTGTTTGCAGTCTTTTCTCAACAAACGATCCATTCATTCAATAATACATTCATTCAATTCATTACTGTTTTGAACACTTTTTGTGTTTTGTTAAGAACTGTTATAACGACAGTACAGACACCTCTCAGACGGTTCTTAAGTCAAGAATTTTCACTTATAAAGTTTGGTCATCCCATTCCCATCCCATTCCCATCTCATTCTCGTTACTTGCGTTGTCATCAGTCATCAGAATCTTAGATTCTCGAAGAATTGAGTGATTCTGCCGTCTCTAGCGATGATGTCTTTCCTTTCCTAACTTTAGCAGAATTTTTAAAAAACTTAAATTATTTGAACAAATTTTGTATAAAAACAATTGAAATTCAATTCTAAAATAAGTAAAGATTTCTAAAATTCTTTACAAATAATTTTTTTATTATAAAAACGTTTAAAATTTATTTTAAAATTATTCAATTATTTATAAATTTTTAATATTTAATAAATAAATTAAATATTCTTATTTTTAAACATTTAGTGAAAAACATTTCCATTAAATACAAAAATTCTTTAAGAAATGTCAGAATTTTTTATAATAATTTTCCGATGAATTACTTAATATATTCACAAAATAATTTAATTATATTCCGGGAACTTTAATCGTTAGCGATCAGCACATACAATACTTACCGTACATCTACTTTTCTATTAACCAAGGTGAAATCGCAATTGATTTGTCTCAGATGTCTTAGATCTCAAACAAGTACAGAATGAGTACGTAATCCTGTTTTTGGATCAAGTATTCGTATGTAATTATTGAACGCTCTTGCTCATTTCATTTGATCAATCATATTGGTTTTGGTCTTCAAAATAATTTTATGAATTTTTAATAAGAAATCAAAAGATTGAACGAAAGATCGATAGATTTAATGTGAAAGCTGTTAATAGAGAGCGCTTTGGAATCATTGATCACTTTATAATATATACAATTTGAATGTAAAAGTGATTTCAATTATATTTGTATTAATCGATTGACAGTCATTTGAAGTGAAAGTCAATCAATGAAATGAAAGCAATGAAATATTTGCTAATTTGAAAGTATAATTGAAACTACGGCTTCGGCATCGGCACCGGCACTTATATAGTATGTACGGTATTAGAAGATAGACAACAGCCCTCCTACTATTGAAGTGATAGATCGGTATCTAATATTAAATTCAATTGGGTTTACATTAAAACTAATAAATGATTTGATGACAAACACATTGAATGACTTGACTGTCACTGTCATCGATAGACATTGTCTCACTTGTGACTGACTTCCAAACCATTAAAATTCATGAATAAGAGTCTTATAATAAGAGTAGAAGTTTTGAGTCATTACTGCAAACAAACCAAATGTGAGCGGAATTCACTTTATTGTTGGACTCAATCAATACTGCATTTAATATCATATAAAATGTGATTCTTTGCTCTCAACAAACATTTGTAGAGCAGATCCAGTACTCCGTTAAGATGATGGCAAACATCCGCAAAGAGAGCTTTTAAATGAAGTTTTGTTTGTATTGTTTGTACTTTACGTACGCTTTATAACAGACAATAAACTAATATTAATATAAATAAATTAATACAAACTTTAAGCTATTCTCTACGTATTGTCGTCTGTAATGAATGGCATTACTATAAGAGCTGAAGGCGATTATAACCGATAACCATAACAGTAATTCAAAACAATAGCACCAAAGAGTGAGACCCAGACACAGGCGGTGGGGAGAGAAGTGGAATGGAGTGGAGTGTCGTGAGTGTCAGTGCCGTAGCGAAGGAGAGATTTGATATATGATAATATGTGATAATATCTGCTTTATCTCTACATATGATATAAGAGTTGTATATCTGGTCTCTAGTAATGAAAGTTTGTATGACATCACTGACAACAGCACTGATATTAAGCTTTGTCTCTAATGTTATGTCATTTGAAATTCAGGCAAACCTTCACTTATGTTATGATCGGTTTTAGTATATATTGAATATAAGCCCAAAACAACACTTTATTAGAAATTCTGGTCATAAGAATGCATTGAATGCATTGAATGCTATTGAGAGCAAAGACATACCAAAGCTATAACATTCACTCTTTTAATGTGAATTTTATATAATACACTCTTCAGTGAGTCTTCACTATAATGTCTGTGCTTTCAATTCAATAACTTATTATTGATTCACTAATCTATAATTTTTGACTTTTTTTGTGTTTTTAATTTGAATATTTTATCAAAATCTTGACATTTAAACTAAATTAAAAATTCATTTTAAAATAATTGTTTGAATATATTAATATATTTCATAAATGTTTTGATTATAAAAATATTTGTTTTAATCATTGGAATTCATTTTGCAATTATTAATGATTAGTTAATTAAATTTTAAACAATATTATTTAATTTGATATAATATTAATATAATTAATTAATAATTAATATATTGTTCACAATATATTGATCACCGAAAAGGTCTGATAATTCATGTGGTCTTTATGTGACAATTTTCAATGAATTGATGAAACAACACCAGAGAGCACCTGACTATTGGTTAAACCAATTTGCTGTGAATATGAGTGCAATTACACTGTTTTTACTGTACATAAATATAAAGGATTTAACTTTCAATCAATTGTTATATGAACTCAAATTAAATTAATTTTATAATTAATATGAACTCAAAATAATTGTTTAAATTCACAACAAAATAATTGGAAAGAATTTGCTAAAATTGGTCCACAATTGAGAACATATTGTAAATTGAATTTTTGGGAATTATATTCTATAAATCAAACCAACTAGATCAATTTGCTCACTTGTGCCAACTTTGATAATAACTTTCAAATCGTGTTTACATTCAAATAATGTATTCTTAGTCTAGTCCTCAATGTTCTCAAACTCGTAATAAAATTTAATTTTTGTAAAATACATTTAAATGTTTGAATAAATACTTTTTAAAATTGAAAATACATTAAAAATGCTTTCATTGATACTGAAAAATAAAATAGTTTTTGTTTATTAATTTTGTCTATAATTTATAGTTATAACAGATTTCATACAAAAATTTCGTGAAATTTGACATTTGATAACTTATTGTTGTTATCAAACTTTGATCAGTTTGTTTGCGCACATTTATCCCCAATGTCCAGATGTGTTGTCAAATATACTATGAAAGTGTCAAAACTGGAGGTTTTTGTACAAAAGTTACCATTTTTTAATATCTATGGGTTTAGTGATAGTTTGAGCAATGTTTTCCATCCGATCCGTCATCTCTCAAAAGCTGAGAATCAGCGCTATTTTCAGGGCTAAAAAGTGATGAAAATACTGTACAGTATTGCATGTAATGTGTTTTATATAATACTAAACTACCAGTGCTTTCACTTATTCCAGACTGTGTTTCAGTAGAACAACAACTTGTGCTAAACTTTTCAATTTGATTGTTCGCTCCAATTATTACATATTATGTGAAATTTTATCAGGAATTCAGTCAAAATTGTTCGGATAATAGATTTTCTACCGATTATAACTTGGCTCACAATTGACTTCTTGTGCGACAACAGCTGTAAAGTGAAAACGCTTTAAATCGATAACAAATAATTTTTATAAAAAAATATTTTGAGAAATGTTTTCAAAGAATCTGTTTTTAAAAATCAATTTGTATTTCATTGATATTAACACTCATTTGTTGTGTTTGAGAAAACATTTATAAAATATTGATTCATATAAATATTTTAAGATAAGTTTTAAATGAATTAATCGATTAATTTTACATTAATTTAATAATAATAAAAAGTGTTTAAAAATTAAAAAGTTATAAAATATCTTTTTTTGCGATAAATTAAAATAAATAATTATTATAAAGAATTACTCTATTTTTAAAGCTTATATTCTATACAGATATCTCTATAGTATATTCAATATAAAATGATTGTTAATTTTTACTCCGATTTATAATTAATAGAAAAACAAAATTAAAAAATATTATTCATTCTGTCATTACATTTAAAGAGAAAAAATTTTGAAATTATTAGAACAAAAATATAGAAATAATTAATTAAAATCTCAACAAAATTGTACTTTGAATGGCATTTGTATTACTATTTAATTGTTATTACTTTGCGTGTATTAACAGAAGTCACGAATAAAAGTATAAAACCTATCGTTGTTTTGAAAGAAAAAACTTAATTACAAACTTCTAATCAGAGAAATGAATGAAACAAAAGTTAATTACATTTTATTTTTATGTTTAAAAATAATTTTCTATTTGAACAAAAATTTAATTAAAATGAAATCAACTGTTGTTTTGTCACAAACTCAAAACATATATGATATGAGAAACAGGAGAAAAAGTCTTACAATTAGTCTTAACATAAGTTAATGATCAGAAACTTAATCTGTATTTCTGTCAATGTTTTTTGTGATCACTTGAAATGCTATCAAAACTTTAAAAAATACACTAAAACTAAACACGAACTCTGAATGACATGAAAACAAGTAGTTCTCTATCGATAAGAATCTTTCTCTCAGATATTGTTTGCTGTAATTGTGAATACGAGTGACAGGAATGACATGAAAGGTATGACTGAAACGAACTATTTTGCCATAAATGAAAAACAGGTAATTACACGAAAGTGACACAATGTGAGTATATGTGCTCTTTGTCCTATCCTATCGGTTTGAACTGAATTTGGATTCAGAATAAGATTTTTCTTTAATATAATATAATTCCATAAGTAGTAAAGAATTAATTAAATATCATTTCATTTCAAACAAACATAGAATAATGATTTTGATACAAGTTGTCATCTCTTACGAGCACTGGTAGTGTTGTTATGAAATATCATTCAGTATATACAGTACTAATGAAAGTATTTGATTGTCAAAACTATTGGTTTAATTGTGGAATGAATTCAGTCATTGATGTAAATGATAAGCATTTTGTGATAAGAGGATCACAACAAAAACACAATGAATTAGTGTTCGTTATTATGAATCATCGATACATCAAATACTGTAATACCTCTGCGAAAAAGGCAAAAAACATAGTCAGTGGGGACTCGAACCTGGAAGGGGATCACCTCTGTGTGCGTAAATAACTGATTACATGTCTTACATGAGTGATCAATATGAGGGGTATGAGGGGTATGAGGGGTGCCATCAAATGATATGATATGACAGCACCACTAAAATCAACATTTATGAACATTTATGCATTGGATTATTTCTTATATTGCTTGCCAGCACTGGCAGGAAATCCCTGACTTTGAAATTGACACTCAAATAAATCAGATGAGGCCTAAGATCAGAGACAAGTATTAGAGACGACAGCCCTGTGTGTGGTGACCAACACAACTAAATTGTATGAGTTCTATGTCTATGATCTCTGCTCTGAGCCTAAGGTTTCGAATATCGTCGCCTTTGAGTTGATTTAGTCTAAAGTAAACCAAAACTGTTTTTCTACAGAATTAACGATTCTATGCGATTCACAGTCTCTACACATGCTTTACATGCCTTTCCAAATGCCTATTCAATACTTGTTAGTCTTATTTAAAAACATTTATATTTCTCAAAGAATTTTTCAATCGTTGACTTTTGACTCAAAGACATATCGTTTGAACGAAATTATGAAAACTGTTGCGAATCACTGTCTTATCGTCTCCGAAGTCGTCGTTCATTGCAATTAAACGTGAAGTCAGACCGTCTGACAGTGCAGTGAGTGCTCATTGAGTGCTGCAATTCAAGCAAATACAGTACTACTCAATGGACACAATGACAAGGCATATGAAGAGCCATACACTGTACAAGCCATACATAAGCCATACATTCCAACTATATTTCAAATTCTATCAGTAATTACTGCTTAACGAGCTGAGAGACATACCCTATGTGTGTGTGTGTGTGTGTGTGTGTCTCCCCTATACCCCTGTGCCCACTCATAACACAACATATTTGTGCTTCTCTGCTGTCGTATTAACTCAAAGATTGATTGCCTTTAAATGAAAATACTTTTATCTATTTATATATATTTTTCTAATCGTTTTCTTCTAATATTCTTGTCATTCAAATCCTATTCAATTATTTGAGATTAGTTTAAGATTTCGCAAAATATTGAGAAATTATTTTAATTTTTCATTCATTAAAATGGTATAAAAAATGCAAAATTATGTATTCGAACGATTTTGTTAAATACAAGACCTAGAACATTTTATTATTCTAACACAGTGAAGGACATGAATGAAAAGAGAAAAAAATATTATAATCAATTGATTTCTCAGGGGTTGTTTGTCAACAAAAGTCAGTACTCTTTTGTACACATTTTCATTATTTATATATTTTTGTTGAATTCCTTTAATAATATGTTATGTTTTTTGTGAATGTTTTTGAACATAACTCAAGGATTGAAAAATGATTTTGAATTACGTCTCTATTGATGACCATTTCTTAGTCCTTTTTACCCTTCGTAGGTCTAACACACTCTATATTCAACAAAAAAACCTTTCTTCTAATATTAACAATAAAACCCTTCATATGTCGAACACTCTCTCAAAACTGTTCCCGTCCTATGTTAGGGTAATACAAGTTTTAATGAAATAATTTTTTACTTATTTATCGCTCAAATGAACGAATGTTTTGTGATATGAATAAAGTTTTAAAATATTTTCTATAATTAAAATTCAATTATAAATGTTTTCAAACAAACAATTAACTAATGTTTGAGTTTTACAAAAAATATAAATTAGATTTAAAAATAAAAATTTGTGACCAATTTTTGTGAGCGAATATAAATAAAAATTATTGAAATTTTAAAATATAACTAAAAAAGTATTTATTTGTGAAATAAATTTATTTAATGGTAAAAATGTTTTTGAATTATTGGATAATAAATTAAATACTAAAATAACTAAAATAAAAAATACGACTCATATGAAAGACAGTATACAGTAATAGAGCCCTGGTTTATGGCACAGGGATTTCACTCCAGATCTGGTTTTATTTATATAAAAAATATATTTCACACAATTTTATGTCTTATAATAAAATAGTCGAAAGTTTATGTTTACTCAAAGAGTATTTAATATTAAATCAATTAACAAATATATTATATTTTTAAGTTTAAAAGTTTTGGTAACAAATATTAAGTCATTTCTTCATATGTGAAACAAATCATTCAAAATATAGTAAATATAAATAATATTTTAAAAATTATATTATATTAAAATTATGACCAAATATTTTGATCATATTTAAAGATAATTCTAAATGAGGTTAAAATATCTCAATTTAATGTACTGTTTGTTTGACTTTTCATAATTATCTGAAATACAATACAATAACTAAAAGCATTGCTTTATTAACAGCGCGTAAATTACATTAATATTTAATTATTTCGATTCAATGTTTGAGAAAAATTCATTCAAAAAATATATTTTCAATTTGTAAATGAAATAAATAATATTCCAATAATAATATAATAATATTTATTTTTTTAATTTATAGTTCATTTTTAATTAAATATAAAAATTTAAAGAAATATTAAATTTGGGGATTGATTGAAATGACAATCAAAGATCAAATGATCAAAGATGTAATTAAACAAAAATTACATTTAATTCTAAATAATATCAAAGTTAATAAAAAATAATAAGTCTTTACTGCATATAATGCAGTGAATTCAAACTTAATAGACATAACATTTAAGCCTATATTAACTCTTTGAGTAATATTTAAAAACATTCACAAAAATATAACTTATTATTAAAGGAAGAAATTCAACAAAAATATAAACACATAGAAAAGGGGGTACAAATGAGTAGTGATTTTTGTTGACAAACTACCGTCAGAGAAAGGGGTATCAATTTATCATTATTTTTATAAATGAATTCAATTACGGAATCATTTGATATAATGTAAACCTTGTTATAAACTATTCCTATTTCTCATATTTCAATCGATAAAAACATTTCAATTTTTTGTTTCATTGAATTTATATATAAATAAATTATAAAAACTTTTTGAAGTTTATGTCAAATAAAATGTGTTGAACTGTTTTTCAATAAAAATAGTTTTAATTATTGAATATTGTTTTTAATAATGTTTGTAATCAATCGAAAACAATGTTTAGATATAAAGACATTTATTTTGAATACAGAATTAAGTCAATCCCTAACATTGCCATAACATTGCCATAACATTGCCATAACATTGCCTTGATCATTGCCTTGATCATTCAACATGAAGACTAAATTCACATTTTATTACAACTTTTCGGTGCAATTAGTGATGAAACAAAAGATAAATGAAAACCTTTTATAAGAGGAAATGGATGGCAGAGCAGTTGGGAAGTGAATGGAAGTGATTTCCTGAGTGCAAATCTGTCGTCTAAAGGAGGCGGAGACCAGGCATTCATCAAT
>JAQIXR010001215.1:0-14426 GCA_034700825.1 Quadroppia sp. Gr-Ori-00064
TTATAAATCAAAACAATTAAACAATATTTTCAGCGACGGCTAAATTGCATAAAAAGTATTCGAGATTTGGATTCAATTTCTTTGCTTTAATCGATTCGATGGTATTATTCAATGTCTTTGTTTTGTTCTCTTCATCTTCGACTATATCTGCCATTAGTTTCAAATTCTTGATTAACTCATGATTTTTATCACTTATATCTCTAATGACATCCCAATCACTGTTGGCTGTGTTGTCGGCCTGTCTTGTGATGAAGACAGCGATCTCTTTATGGGTTTTGGTCATCGCGAACACATCTCTGGAGGTATGGCTGACAGTGATCTCAACTGCGGCCAAATTCACATAAATGTCATACAAATCCATTCGGTTTTCCACATCTGATTCGGTAAAGCCGGCGACATAATGGCTGTGCGATTGAAGGTCATGTATTTGGGACTGGGATGTGATGTCGACGTATGGGTAGAGCATTTGGTAGCAGTCGTGTCGGTGCCACACAAACACCGGTAGGACTCGAATGAATTGCAATAATGTGTCCAATTTGTGATGATATACAACAATACGTCTCTTCAGTATTAGAGCCGTATATATGAGAATCACATCCAAACCAAACATCTTCACCACTGACTTAATGGCCGACTTGGAGTGAAAGACTTCCGGTCGGTCGTAGTCTTCGAAAGTGAACTTCTCGTAATTGTTCTCAAGTTCTTCTTCGGAGACATTCAACGAACCGGTTATTAATATTGTCAAATAATATGATAATAACCGCTGAATATCACCTGTTTTTAGGTATACTTTTGTGAATATTTTGGCAAATATTTCATATTTTTCTGGATTAAAGTCCTTCGAAACGATCACTAAAGAGTATTGTCTCACTTCTGGCAGAACTAACGAGTTTTGGACATTCGGTTCACTTGAGTTCATATATATCCAGACGTCTTCGAAGTGATGGCAACGATATCTTGTGTTCATCACTGGATAGTCATATATAAGACAAACAATTATCTAATGAATGGTTCACTTCGTGTCTATACAGACCTGGATTAGAGTCGAAGTATTCGTCAGACAATTGTTTTTCGATGAATTGGCGCAAAGAATGACTAATTGTAGGGAATGTCCACTTCATGAACAGATTGTTTTGCAACTGATTCTCGAATAAATGAATCGAAACCAATTGTTGTATGGCTTTAGTCGATGTCATTGTCGATCACATGTGGAACTCCTTTAAGACATTTATTGTGTTTATTTTGATGTGAGTTTGTTTTCATTCCTTATCTATCATACGATCGATGGCTTTGAGTGGATGTCTTACCACCAGATGATAGGTATGTTTCTGACACTTATTCCTATTTTTGTGAAAAGTTTTTACTTTTGATCTGAAAAATGATTTCAAAACAAGTTTTCACTTTTGACTTATTTTTTTCACTTGACTATTAATTTCAGATATAATGCTAATGAATATATTTTTAAAAGCTTTTGATAATAAAATTCTTTACTATTTTTATTCAAACATATCATAACGTTTTGAATGATTTTTCTCTCAAAATAAAGAGGAAATGCTTTTGAAAAATCTATAAGTTTTGTAGAAATTTTGTTTTTAAGGAAAGTTTTCAATGTTTTTGAACATTATTTATCAGATATTTTTTTTGTTTTTGCATTGATTTCGTTGATCTTTAAATAGATTATAATTTTTTTATTTAAATATTTGAGAAAAACTTATTTTCAGTTAGTTTTCAAATGTTTTGAATAAATATTTCATTTTTCTTAAACCTAAACCAATGTTATAATTGTCTATAATTATTGTTAAGCTTTACATATATTTTTGAGTTCAAACTGAATGAACTCATTCTCAAAATTGCATATGAATTATAGCCATAAAAATATATTATAATAAAGAAAAACTCTTTTACACTACTATTCAATGAGCGAACCATTAGTTATGCAAATGTTTTTACTGAAGAAAATATTTTTGCTGCAAAAGATCGGTGTTTATTTGACTATAGTTTTCGTCGAAACCTTTAATTTAGATTATATTTAAATACAGTTTTACTCTGTTTTTGGTGAACCGTATTCTCTCTCAAACAGAGAGGGAATCACTTCCTGAAACATGTCTTTCACTTGTGATTTTGCTGTGAAAATACATTGATTTGAAATATATTCAAAAAATTATATTCATTTCATTTAAATGAAATTAATAAATGAGTGACTTTTCTGTCTCTCTTTCCTTCCCTCAAATGTTCTCTCGAATATGTTTTATATGTTTTTTCTTATGAGAGATATTTTTGAGATTAAATGCTAATTAAAAATGAAATAAAAATCCAATTCTGACCCAATAATCGCGTCTGTGATCAAGATTTCACATAAAAATATCTCAATTTGTTTTTCTTTATTTCTATCGCTTTTTTAAATAAATTGTCTCCGAATATAATATTTTTAATTATTTAATTTCATTTATTATTAAATATAAAATTTGGATTTCATTCAAATATATTTAAAATTGATTATTAATTGAGTTTCAGAATAAATGTCTCTTTTTATCTAGAATTCAATATTTGATTTCTTTTGATAAAAATTCTGATTTTTAGATAATTTTGTGCAAAAATAAACGTATTTTTCATTATTAAATATTATTGAATAAAACTATAGTTTATTTAAAATATAACAATCAGTTCTCATGACATGAATTGAGTGCATATACTGTTCTCACATATAATATATCGATTGCTATCTTGATCTTCAATAATATAATACACATCCAAACCATTAACTTTTGATCACTTTTTATCAATAATTATCAATGTTTTATTGAATGCGTGAATGAATTCAATAAATTTAAAATTGATTTGTAATCTCATATCTATTGTCACATTTATATAGCATTTTATAATTATATCAAAAAATTTATTCTACTTTAAAATAAACATTAAATGAATTGAGAATAATATAAAATATGCAAACATTTTCTTAATCAGTATTTATTTTATCAAAGAATTCATAAAATATTTTGTTTTTCTGTCTCTTATGTCAACTCAAAAACACAATTTTTTTGTAAAATGTTTGAAATTCTTTCTAATTCTGGAATTCATGACAAGACTATAGACAGAGAGATATCGAAAATAACTAATAAAATAAATAAAATTTTTTGTGCAAAAATTCTTTCACTACTTCTTCTACTGATCATTATTTGAGATATTGAAGAAGTGATAGAATTTTGAGCAAAAGAAGTGAAATATACAGTATTTTTGAGAAATATTTGAACTGACCGTAAAAATAGTATTGGATTCAAGTTTTTTCTTTCACTCTATATATACTGAATTTAATGCATTTTCTCCATTAAAAAGATTTTATAGAATAAAATCTCATAGAAATTATCGCAAAATTTAATCTCTTTTTTGTGATATTTAATATGATTTGTAATTTAAAAGATTTTCAAAATTTTTAATTTTATTTTTTAGCCAAAATTTGTATTTTAAAACACAATCATAAAAATTAATTACAAAATATAAAGTAATTAAAACAAAATTTTATTTTTAGGGAACGAAATAATGTTTGGATTTCGGGCATAAATGAAAAATATTTGAAATTATTACTATTTATGAGAATTTTAAGTTAATATTTTGGAAATTATTTTTCATTTTATAATATGAGAAAATATTTATTTTAATTCATAAACACATTAACTGTTAATTGTTTGCATTAAAAATGAATTTCAAAATTGAAAAAATCAATATTCAATAAAATAATATAAATATTAAAATCAAATAAAAATGTTAATAAAGACTAATAAACATTCAAATGTATTCATGAGATTCTGGTCTTAAAAGTCATTTATTTTATGTAAACTTCATTTAGAGTTTTTAATAAAGAAATTCATACAAAGTATTCACAAAACGTCTGAAAATATTGTATTTCTATATTTTAGTAAATTTTTTAAAATATTGATTTAAGTCACGAAAACATTTATTTTAATTTATATTAAATATTTAGTATTCTTTAAGAAGTTTTTATATTTAACAAAACTCTAAATACATTTTCAACTATTTTTTTAAATCCGATTTTATTGTACACACTTTTTGGCGCACTATTTCCATACCTGTGCTTTGAAACAGACTTTTTTTAATGTTTAATTTCACTCGAAATTATTCTTTAAAAATCACATTATATTTGATTGATATTTAAATATTGATAACATTTTGATAATATTTGATAACATATTTTTATGTGTGTTTTTTTGAATTTATTGTCGATATAACGATAGGATTATTATCTAATATATCAAAAAAAAAACTTTAAACTCTATTCCTTTAGACCTCGGCTTAAGAAACGGTTTGATTTGAAGCGATGCGACAAAAATAAATCTTAACTAATGTTACAAATCATAAAAAATGGTTTTTATATCAAAAAGTCATTAATTTATGTGACTTTAATTGAAACGAGTGGAACAGACTATAGATTTGACTGTCCTTTCAGTCCATTTATATTAGACTTAATTGAAAGCATAACCAGAATGAAAGACCAAGATTATATTCATGTTGTATACTATGTTCAAAACTCATAACTAAATGCATTCAAAAGAGTATTTAATGTGAGATATATTTGTAAAAATTGTGTGGTTTTTGAATGTAAAATATATATTAAAAATAGGAAACACAGGAAATGATATCAACTATAGATATCGTGTCAAACAATAATATTAGACTCAGGGGAAAGCCATAGGAAGACAGCCTTTGGCTCAATGTACCAAACGTTACGGGTTTTCACTGCAATCCCCTTCACATTTGGAAACACTTCGTGTCATTTGAAGTGAACAGTGTTTTAGATGACCTTTCGTGCAATTTTGGCCAATACATACACCCCTATAGTCAGATCAACCCCTGGATATGCCTGATATCCGAAGCGAACAGTGCTTTACATAACATGACATGTAATGCATATTCAGTACGAAAAAAGCGAATGAATTGAGAATTAATAGAAATGCATAAAATAATAATTTTGTTTTTGCCCCTAACTCTCAGTCAGTCATTAATTTTTATCACTCAGTCATTAGAAAAAATTGAGTGAATTTTCTCACGATTTCTCAAAATAAAAATCATTTCAATATTTTTCACTATTTTTTTGTTGCTATTTTTGTGACACAAAACAACAGTCAGTATTTTGACTGCACTGTAGGTCTTAAAAGAGACGGTACAATACTGTGCTCTCTCTCTCTCTCTCTCTCTCTCTCTCTCTCTCTCTCTCTCTCTCTCTCTCTCTCTCTCTCCACAATAACCCTTAAGATTATTGTCTACCCTATGAATAGAATTATATTTTTGTCGAATTCATAGCTGGAGTGCAATTATTCCCTCTTTTGAACTTCCGATTTCCAGTGCCTCCGGTATTCGCGCCGACGTTTTTTTTCGGAGTTTTGTTTTTGACTCATGACCTCTACTTCTCTGTGCCGTTCACTCTTTGCCAAAGATCCGGTACACTTCATATACTTCATACCAGAGATCAAATTCTAACTCATATACAAAGTTCTTGTGCGCGAAAAGAGATATGTTTTGCATTTGAGGTTCAAATTCCAAGTGAACTGAAGTCTTAAGCATATGAACAAAGAAAAGCACCGATAGGATAGTGGTGTCTATTTATGATATTTCCCCTTAAGATATGATATCAGAGCCAAAGTGAGAGGACTAGTATTTGAGTCGAATTTGAAATCAGAAAAAAATGTTCATTTCTTTGACTAATCCATCAAAAGAGAAATGTTTTATGTCTTATGAGATGTAAATTTAGGTTTTATTCTACATTTCTGTGACTTTTCGCCAAATTATTTGCAAAATAAGTTATTTATAAAAAAATAATAAAATGTGTAATCAATGAATGAAAACAAGAATTGAATGAAGAATTCGTCAAATCTTAGGCCCAAAAAATCTTTATTCAATTCTGTGTTTTTATTTGTTTGTGAAGTGCATTGAATTGCATTGAAATGCATTAAATAAGTTATATCTCTCTTAAGATTTATGCCAAACTTCTAGGAAATGGATTTTCTCCTCTTTTCTTCATACAATACTGATGCCAGCACTGGCTGTCCGACCCTACTGTCGCTCTTCTTTTATTAGGACAGAAGACTAGAGGCGCCGATGCCTTCCCTTTCCTATTGTCACAGCTATTCTTTGATGCAAGAAATTCACCTCAAAGTAAGGCATTGGAAGTGAACTTCGGCTCTAAGAATGAAGACCAGAGTAGAACATATACCTCATGTGCTCACAAGTCAGTCGTGTTCAGTAGGTTCACAAATCCAGACTTCATTAGCGGTATATCTCATATATGAGTAACGCATCCGTTGTTCAAAAAATGAATATAATTCACAACAAAAATATAAGACATTTTTTGCATAAAATTTTTGTCAAATATTCTACTAATGGATGAATAAATGAAAGAAATATTTCATTAATGATATAAAACAAAAAACTTTTCATTTGATTATGAAATTAATTACGAATTCACAGAATAATAATAAAGAATAATATAATGACAAACAAAAAATGAAATCAATTAAACATATATTCAGTCAATGTTTTTATGTTCAGTTCATTCAATACGTTAACAAAAGCACCGGAATATATGTTTACCTCTTTTAACAGTACAGTTATGTGGGCTCTGATCGAAAAATTTTTTTGTTTTGTTTTTATTGCATTTACTTTTACAATACAAACACAAATATACCAAATATACAGCGCTTTTAATCTCCAGTCATTCATTGTTTTGTGTATATCTTCTCCTCTTTCTATGTATTCATTATCTTATGCTTCGATTCTTTGCTTTTATTTTACTTTTATACACTTTATTCAGTTGTGAAGAAGTATTGTTTTTATCGGTTTTCCATATCTTTTGTATGCATTTTCTCTTCAATACTATTCTAATACTTCATCAATGCGTAAAATTTCTCATTAAAAACACACACAAAACACATGATTTTGATCTAATTTTTATAATATATATTTCATGTGTTTTGTGTTTGCTTGGAAATGCACACACATATACTATGCCATACCAGTGCCATATGATATGCACAGGAGTGACAGTATGTATATATGGTATGCATTATATAATAGACAATTGCGAACGCAATCAACGAAATGGATATTTAATTATCATTATATATAGAGACCCAAAGCAGTCATTCAACCAGTTTTTCAATACATTATCGTTTTATTGGCGAAAATTATGCCTCAAATGAAATGAAACATAAAATATATTTTTTATATTTAGATGACTGTTAAAAAAGCAGTGTCTGTGCCGTCTCTGTTAGGACACTGGCAAAGCACCTGCAGGTCTGCAACATTTCCAACTATTAAAGCAATCGTGTGTTTGAGAGCAGATATTTTTTTCGGTTGGACTCACTGTACCTATCGGTGCTCTTCCAGTGAAAAAAGGGGGCAACAAATGAAAAATAGTTGAGTTTTTCTTTCATTTCTAGCTCAACACCAATGGGTGCTCACATTAGAAGGGGAAAGGGGTCGTCAGTCAGTGACACAGAGACAGAGGAAAGGCAACACAATTATAACTTATCGCACAGTTATCACAATTTTTTATACGAATTTTGGCAGCACTTGATTTATGAGATTTGATGACCACTTCAGACAAATATTTTCTATAGAAAACGCAGAAAAAATTAAAGAGATTTTTAAGAGAGAAATAAAAAATATATTTTTTAACGAATGAAATGAGAATTTATTTTTATTTTGGACTTTATTTATGTTTTTATTTTATTTCAAAAATATCATAACTTATGGCAGAAAACAAATTCTTGTTTACGGCTTCCGATTATTAAGAATTTTGTTCACAATTTTTAGCAGACATTCATTATATACAATATTATACATTTCTATGAGAACTAAACATTATTATCAACTTCCAGTCCCTCCGATTCCATGGCCACAAAAATGTTTGAAATACTAGAGTTGCAGTCATTATAATATGCAGACCATCGCTAACCCGCATCGAGAGCCCAACCCTTAGATTAGCACATGTTATAGATTAATATATTTGCGAATAATGATGACCTTGGTCGAATTGGTCGACTTTGTTTTCAAATAGAGCCATTCTTCTCATAAATATCAATATTAAGGAACCATAAAATCAGAGACAATTCAATGATAAGAGTTATGACTCATTTGAGAAGTGCGAAAACCAGGGGTTATTTCAGTTTATTGTCGGTTATATATTTTTTATGCTGACTATCAGTGAAGGAATTGAGAGAAATTAAAAGCAAAGTCTTGTCTGAGCACTGGTATGGCATTGGTATGGCTTTGGATGTGTTTGTCTAAAACTAAACCCTCTTTACATGTAATGGTATATAAAAATACATTGAAATATAAACAGAGTTTGCAGTCATTGTTGGACTGGAATTCTATAACAATTCCTTCAGGAATATATGGGCACAGACTATAAGACAGACCATTTCCACATTTTTCACTGTTTTTGGCAAAAGGTTGAAGTTTTGCACTGACTCTCAGCTATTCAGTATAGCACAGGGTGTATAACTGAGTGCATAACCCAAGTATTGTAGAGTTTTGTGCATTTTTTGTTTGCTTGACTGCACTTTTAAGACGGAATGTTCAACCATTGCCTCTATTGCCTCCCAGCCCCCAATGGCTGTGCGATAGAAGAGAGAGAAAGAGAGAGAAAGAGCGAGAGCGAAGTGAAGGCAAAACAAAAACTCTTGTGATATGAAAAGCGACGTTAAATGCGAATGAGAAGGGAATAGGCAATGAAGGGACAACTGGCCAATCCTTAGCAATAAATGCCTATACAATCGAAACTGACTATTACTAGAGCACAGGCAGAGCACAGGCATAGCATAGATAGAGAATTCATTATTAGTTGGCTATGAGTCTGAAAGTCACACAAAAATAATCCCGAAATCAATAAAAACGGCGAAAATAATAATAATTTTCGTATTTTTTTTGTTTTGTTTTCTCTTATATAAGACTTCATATAATTTTAATGTCAATGAAATGTTGAATAACTTTCCCCTCAAACCAAAAGCACTATTAATTCCAATGCATTTGTGAATCTCTTTTTAGATTTTATTCGCGAAAATGAAAAAAAATTATTTTATTTTTAATGAAAAGATTGTATTTCACTAACACTGATAGCTATAAAGGGAGAGGAATAGGGAAAATGAGAGGCATTTCAGCTAAAACTATACCATATTATATGTCTGTCAGTTCTCTCTCCCTTTCCCTCTCCTGTTCCCAACCTTAGGTCTGTTATATTCTAAGCCTAGACCAACGCTAGCACTAGTCTGTAGTAAATGGTCTTTCAATACAAAACTCTCGAACAATCTTCAGCACTGGTATGGTTTGGCAGCTCTAATGCCGTCATACTATAGCGTTGGCAATCAAGCTGCCAGTGCTGGCAGTGTCGGTGCATTTTATATTTGCATTTTGCCTTCAGGAGCCTTCAAACCGAGCTCGACTCAGGGAGGGAGTGGTATATAATCTCGACTCAAGTCCTTCTCCAGTATGTTATGAAGCGCTGGACTCTTGTTTAGCGCCAGAAAAGCAGTTCTTATGGAAGAGAACTGAGAGAAAAAAGTGAGGCCAAAGAGGATATGCCAATTGTGCAATGCCTGAGCTCTGCACAAATACAGTCAAACACCGATATTGATATTGATTCGGTTTGGGAGGTTTGGTAGCATTTAATAGTGGCTCACATTTAGCAACAGATATTATTTCAAATAAATTTTGTTATATTTATTGTGATTAAAATTTATAATAATTTTCAAAATGATATCCAATTAGAGAAGGAATGTATGTTTTTTGTGGTTTTAATGAATTGAAAAATAATAAATTTTTATGCAATTAATGAACAAAAAAGTTGTCATATATTTATGAAAAATATTCTGAAGACAATTAATACAATCAATCAATTGATCAAAAATATGGTCTAAATTAAAATCATAAAAATAATTATGAATTGAAAGCATTGTTTGAATTCTTATAATTTATAATACATTGAATTTGTTTGTTTTGAGACTATTTGACAAATGTTTTGGTTTTTACTTAACATTAATATTTTTAATCCGGTTTTCACTGCAATCGCATTGTTATTATCGGTGTTCGACTGTATTCAATAAATTGGAATATGCTGTCAAAGCACAGCACAGGCACAGCACAGGCACAGCTGCACTTTCCTCTAACACTCTCAAACATCACTCTCCTATCGTTCCCTTCCCTCCCATTCTCTTCTAAACTCCCTTAACATTGACTTTATTTGCAAATGTTTTTCAATTTTTAAATATTTTTTTTACTCTTTGTTTTTTAGTTTTGTTTTTGTTTTTAAAAACTTTTTTATTTCATTGAAAGTGAACTATAGTTTTTGGCAATTTTTTTCACTTATTATTCTTAAACATTTCTAAAGACTATTGTTTTGAACTAAAAAAACAAAACAAATTTATATATATTTTTTCGAACAAAAACCTCAAAACATAGATCTCTTCTGAAGATAATATCTGGAGCTGAAGAATAAAGTCCATAGAACTATGTCTTACGAGATATTGATTAATGAAAATGAGATTTCGATTTATGATAATTATTGTCTATTGTCTCAAACACAACATAATATATATTTTCAAAAATCATATTTAAATAAAATTTTTAAAGCATTAATAGTTTTAATTTTATTATCAAAATGTGAATAACATTCGTATAAAAAGTTCACTTCAAATGACTTTATATTAATATTCAAAGAAAAAATTTATTCACAATTATTATGAGAAGTATTTTTTTGTGTATAATTTTTGTGAATGTTTTTCTTTTTTCATAATTAAGAGAAACATTTGGTGTTGTAAGGGGTATATAAGGGGTATATTATTAATATAATTAAAACTAAAATTCCAATAGTATTTCCTGTATTTTTATAATATATGAGAATTTATATATATTTTGAATAATAAATTAATAACAAAAAGGTCTATAATTTTCGTGAAAGGGCTGAAGAATATTGTCTTTTCAGTTGCCCTTATATTCATGGCTTCTCATCAATAGTCATAAGAAGTTTTTTCTCTGAAATAATGATTGCAATTAAAGTCAATAATGATTTAGACTTTATTTTAATCATTACTACTCTTTTGGAACTGATTTTTAAAAAGATATATAAAATGTCTTTTAATCCCTATTCTCTCCACTCATTCTATGACTCATTATTATATATTTTGAATTTTATTCACTAATTTGTAGATATTTTTGGCTTTAAAATTACTTTCAGTGAAAATATTCCGTCAAAAAAACAATTTTTTTTAATGAACGCTTAATTTATTTGAATTTTTTATTTAAATTTTATTTTCAAAGACTTTATTATAACTTTAATTATGAAATACTATTAAATATAATAAGTATTTCAAGATTTCATTTGCAAATGAAGTCAAACAAAAAAAAATATCTTAAACTCATCCGAAACAGTTTTAAGACACTCGAGGGCTTTACCTTAAATTTAATTTAATTAAATAATATAATAAATTGATTGAATGTATGTCTGATTTGAGAGCGTTTTAAATGTGAAAATTATTTAAATTTGATTTTTATAAAAAAAAGATTAGTTTCAAAATGAAGTGAAAGGCAATTCATTTCACATTATATACAGTATTATATAATTTGATTAATATCTGGGTCTTCTAAACAGTTATCTTAATATTAGTATTTTTTTCTCAATTTAATTCCCATATTAAGTGAAAGTAAATTTTTATTCGAAATCTTTATATTTATTATAATATTATATGTTTTTTATATTTGAATTAAAATTATAAGATTTTCTCTTAATTTATATTCATTTTTGGCATTTATTTTAGAGATAAATTCTCTCTGCGATTAGGTTTAGACTTTTGTCGACTCTTTGATAACTAAACAAATAATAAATTGCTATAAACTTGAAAAACCTATTGAAGGAAAATATTTAATCATTTTCTTAAATATAACCAAACATTTGATGATTTAACCCCTGATATGAAATGAATTTTTGTAATAAATTCCTTTACATTGATATTGAATATTAAAAAAAATATTATTATTATTATTATTCAATACTCGATAATAAAATTGAACATAAAATTCATAAAAATGCAATTAATTGAGAAATGAATGTATTTTTTTGAATGAAAATCCTTGAAATTTATTGCTATTGTGTTTAAGAGTCTCTATTTTAAGAGTGAAATTCATTTCTTTTGAATTTGAATATAAAATGACTTTCAAATTGTGTTCAATACTCAAAATTAGGGGAAAGTCTGCCACAAATTATTGCTTAAAGTGTCCACAAATGAAACGAATTGTTGTTTATTTCAAATAACAACTCAAACGTTGAGATATTCAAAGAAAATGTGAAATTATTTTTTCTTTCTCCTGGACTGGTATATTGCATGTGCCGAAGGACAGACATAACAGCACTTGCCTTATGTGTATAATTATAATTCTGTCACAATTACTGTGTGTCACAAACATACAGCAAATACAGGGTTTGCGATGAAAAACAAAATAAAAGCCGAAGAGAAAGTCATTGAAAGAATAGTCAAAAAATATAGAATAAAATCATAAATATATTCTAGTATTCAATGAACACATTATTATTATTTGGATTTTTTACTTCAATTTTGTCTCAAATGCGAAGAATGATATGAAATGAAGAGAGAGAGAGAGAGAGAGAGAGAGAGAGAGAGAGAGAGAGAGAGAGAGAGAGAGAGAGAGAGAGACTGAGTATGTCGTCTACGATATCTACTACCGTTCCTCTGATTAATGCAATACCAGAAAATATCAGATGCCTTTCCAATGTGTTCAATGGTTGAGTGCTGGCAATACATGTGAAACTTCGAACCGATCGATATATATGTTATGCTTCTGTGACCAAAACTTTTTCGCCCAGTTATATACGAGAGCACATAGAGAGCCATAGTATGAAAGTGCACACACAATGAGAATACTAGTTGTGCTCTCAATTCGCTATCATATAAGTTAATACAAAACCACTGTATGTATTGTACATTATGTGTGTCTATGCTCTATATCAAGAATTTTCTTCTTTTTTTTAGTTTTAGATTTTTGTAAAAAAATCTTTTTTTTTCTCTGTATGTATGCACTGGTATTATTCTCTGTGCCCTCAACGCAAGTGAAAACAGGAAGCAATTGACTAAAATTTGGGGAAAATTTTTCAGTTGATTGAAATATTTTTTCTCTTTTCTTATAATTTATATAAAATGACAATAAATTTCATATAAAAAATATAAATATTTCAATAATAAGCAATGATTAGTGAAAATCAAAGACACGAATGAAATAATCAAAAATTAAAACATTGTATTTTTACTCAACATTTTGTTTTCTCACAAAAAAATCAATATTTTTATATACATTTAATTACATTTGGAATTAGTTTTTACTTTATTTTTTGTCTCATTTTATTTATCATTAAATATCAAGTCTTATATAACTTAACAAACATTTCATGTAATAATAATTATAATAATAATAATAATATTTTAATCATTAGTTTTTTCAAAAAGTATTTTGAAGACAAAAAATTAATTCTAATTAACATTACATTAATAAATACATAACTTTTTCACTTTTCATTTGAAGAATATATTTTATATATTTATTTTGTTATTGAAAATGAAATTAATTGTAATATTTTTTGAGCATTTCTTTTATAGAAAATTTAATTGTTTTTGTATTTTAAGCAAAAAACAAAAATTTTCTCATATTTTATGTCCAAAATTGAATTTCTTTGCTTATCATTAGTTTTTTTTAATCAAAAAGTTATGTAATGTCTAAATATTGCGCAAACATTTGCAAAGAGTCTGTTTTTTAGGTTATATTTCTTAATACACGTAAAAATTCGTAAATAAAGAGGTGTCGGAGCCGAGAACCCACGCATATGTATTATTTTGGCTGCCGTTTGAACTTATCTTCGATTTCTGTCGTTATTATTATTTATTTTCTCCTTATTTTAAGTTTAAATTCTGATTAAAAGACAAAAATGAAATTTAAAAATAATTTTAGAATATATTATAATTTATTTCCACTACATATTGGCTGTTCATCAGCTCATATGGTGTTTGGAAATGACTTTTTTCACTATTTGTTCCCCTTTTGAAAATAAATAAATAAAACTTATACTCAAAAAGTGGGTCTAATTCTCAAAGCATTTCGTATTTTTAAGTTCACGTCTGAAACATGTCTTTCAAATATATCGTATATTTTTCATAAATTTCTTTTTGTTTTTCAAAATATTTTTGACAATTAAATGAAATGAAAGTTTAATTAGAATTTTAATATAAAAACTTTTTTTTGGTCTTTTCATTGATTCTATAATTACTGTGTAATAAAAGTTTTGATTTTATCAGCAAATTATGGATTTTGTGTTCAATTTTGATGTCATTTTCCCTCATTTTTACGTA